>SNQJ01S0007605.1:102884-129597 GCA_010110895.2 Picea sitchensis
GGATTGTTCATATACCTGCTCACAACTCCCACTGCATGTGCAATATCTGGTCTTGTGCAAAGCATTGCATACATCAAGCTACCAACTGCCGATGAATAAGGGACCCTAAACATGTATTCTATCTCCTCCCGTGTCTTGGGACACATTTCCTTATTTAATTTGAAATGGATGGCCAAATGTGTACTAATTGGTTTTTCATTCTTCATTCTGAACCTCTCCAACACCTTCTCTATGCACTCACCCCAAGACAATGTCAATTTGCGATTTTTCCTGTCAACTCCTAAGAAATAGAAAATTGACTTTGTCACATTAATCATCATACTTGTAGTATTGCAAAAAATATCCAACAGTTCTTTTATAACTCTGCCTTCAGACTCCGAACAGAGAAAACATATAGGAATATCATCCATGAAAAGAAGATGAGAAAGTCTTTCATGACACCCCACTAAAATCCCCTGAAAGGAATGTCTTCTTTTGGCATATGAAATCAGTCAACTAAGACCATAAAAAACTAGTAGAAAAAGGTATGGAGACATAGGGTAGCCCTACCGAAGCCCTTGAACTAGTTTGAAGAAAGGTAAATTCTCTCCATTTATAAGAACTGCAAAAAAAAACAAAGTCTCACAAGCCATTATCCTTTTTACTAACTGTAAATAAAATCCAATATGTAAGAGAAGGAGCCTAAGGTAGAGCCAAGAGACTCTATCATAGACTTTTGACAGATCAATTTTCAAAGCCAAGACTAGGAAATTTTGAATTTTGAAAGAGTGGAGGCCTTCTTCACCGAACCAATTGCTTCATGGATAAGTCAACCTTGCAAAAATCCAAACCTCTCTTGAGAAATGATGTTGGAAAGAAGAGGCTTAATCCCGATTGCAATAATATTGGCCATAATTTTATACAAGCAATTACAAAGATCTATAGAATAAAAATAGTCAAAATTTGTTGAACAATTAACCTTTGGAATTGTAGCAATGAAGGTAGAATTTATGCTAGTTAGGCATTTTCTAGTAGTACAAATTTATTCCAAGACTCGAAGAAAATTAGTCCTAAGAATATCAAAAAAACCTTCAAAAAATTCAACAGTCCAACCATTGAGCCCTAGAATTTTGTATTTTTTAAATTTGGAAATTACCACCTAAATCTCTTCTCTCGTGATCTCTCGATACCAATCTCTATTATTGTCATTCTTAATGAGATGAGGAAAGCATGATATAAGATTGATAATTTCTACCACCTTGACTTGTGTTGGCTCATGGAACAAACTGTGAAAGTGATTCACCCCAAGAACATACATGGCGAAGAATCCACGTGCCTTGTTACCCTATGACTCTTGTAATTCTCAAATTGTATTAAAGCTTCATCTATAATTTGTAAAATTTTGAGAAAACTTAGTATTTTGATCCCTCGCTTGAATCTAGGAGGCTTGATCCTTTAGTCGCCAAGTCCTTTCCTGCTCTAAAAGAAGTTGATATCGTCTACCTTTCAAAGACCGACACTCATCTAAAATGGAAGATGGCCCTTTACCTTCCTTAATCATACCATGGGAACTTTCAATCTCATATTATAAAAATCATAAATCATGGTCGACAACCTTCCTCCATTCCCCAACCCATGCAAAGACTGTAGATTTTACCGACCAAAGTGCAAAGACAAATTGAAAACTTGCATATTCACTTAATTTTTCCCGATAATAGATCCAATTATCCCAAACAAGTTTCTTGAAGTTCTCTAACAAATCCCATGAAAAATCATATTTGAAAGGGGCTCATGACTCCCCAAAGGGATGGTCCAACTCTAGAATAACTGGGAAGTGATAAGAACATCTCAATTTTCCCACCCAAGATCAAAATAAGGCAATATCCTGAAGAATAATTTGATGCACTAGGAAATGATCAAGTCGCTTTTCTACCTCTTTATCACCATTATGATTATTTCTCTAGGTTGGGGCCAATTTGATCAGTTAAAGATTGACTAACTCTGCCGCATCAAATTTATTAAAAAAAAAACTTGACAATGGATCTTCATGGGATGTTAATCCCCAAATCCCCTTTATGCTCACAGTAAGATTCAAATCTCCACTGATTATGAGATTTTTGCAATGAAGGCAAGAAAGACTAAAAAGCAGTTCCAAAAGACCTCTTTGCCATTGTATGGGCTATATAGATTAAGCAAGGAAAATTATCGATCCAAATATTTACAATAAATCTATGTGAATAAACTTGAATAAATGGAGAAACAATTAGCGAGAGAAAAATTTAAGGAATAACCTATGATCGAACCTTTTGATAATACATCAGATTCCACACCAAACAAGTTCCATCCTGGAAGCATTTTGGTTAAGTCATAAATAATGGGTTTGCATCTTCCCATAGTTTCTTGGATAAATAAAATATTAGGGTGGTCTAAAGCTATCAAACGCTTGAGAGAGAGAGAGAGTTTTTTATCCTTCCCTCCAAGGCCTCACATATAGATGGCATAATTTTCATGGAAAAGAGGCAAAAGGGGATCATCCTACTCTAAGGACCCCTGAGATAAGACATTGTTTGCCCTGTGAAAACTCCTGAGATGCTCTCTCTTGAGTGTGTTTCAAGAAAAAATTATGAGTTTCCTTTGAGTGCCCAATATATTTTTGCACGTCGAGACCCAAAAACCCTGAGGAATGAACACCAATGGGATGAGATCATGAGCGTAAGAGGTAAGGGTATTGACTAGATGAAGCAGACTAAGATTCAAAAGATAAGGATTTTTGGCTCTCTGATTTTTGAAATGGAAAGGAATCAGAATCCATAGAGAGATCAATATAAAGGATTTCAGTCTTCCAATTAATAGTAAGACCATAAGACAAAATTATACTCGAGGAAGAAACAAGCCCTGACCGAACACTCGAATGTTGCAAAATTGGATCCGATAAACTAGGCATATTGGAAGAGATAGAGCTGAACAAATAAGATAGATTACTTGGGATCATCTTTGAGGTTGCACTCTCAGATCAAAGACCTTCAAGCTTCTTCCATTATGAGGATGAAAAATCTAATTCCTCTCCAAGTAACAACGCCTAAGGACTAGTGTTAGGCTGTGAGGAACCTTTGCCACCAAAGGAACAACTTTAGCTAAAATGTACTTACCCTTATTTCCCTTGGGATTTACTTCCCACCCAGATGAATCCTCTTTTTCAGATTTGGAAGAGGTAGGAGGAGATCTCTTACCCATTTTCACTTTTGGGGAATCAACACATGATAGTTTCTCTCCCATTCTTTTCTGGTGCTCCACTTGACCTTTCTGATTTAAATTTAGCTCACAATCCTTCATAACATGGCCTACCTTGTTGAAAAGAGAGAAACAAAACAAGATATTTACATAATAAAGAGGTTGAGTATAAGATAAATTCTCAAAAATCCATTGTTTCATGCAATCCTTGACACAGATCCAGAGCTACCATAATATGGGGTACTAAAAGAATGTTGCTATATTTGTATCTTTCATCAGCAGAGATGAAGGTACCCAAATCCTCCCCAATATCTTGTAATCGACATCTGAACAAAACCCAAGGGGTAAATTCAATAGCTTAATCCAGGTGGGTAAGCTGGAGATAGCCTTCCATCGAGCATCAAAAAGAGGGTGCTATGGTTTAACACACAAAAGGTGATGGTCCAAATACCAATGATCTGATTTTTTTTTTCCCTAAGTCATGCTTTAATCAACACATGAAGCCAATCCACCCAAGAGAAAGAAGGTGAAATATAGGTGGATAACCTAGACCGTAACCCAAGTTCCTTGTAACCACGAGTTGAGCAAAGCAGTAGACATTCTGTAGTTGCAAAATTTTATCGCAAAACCCTCTAGGTATGTAACTTGAATATCCCTTAAATATTCACCGACTACCAGTGCTACTCCTCCTCCATGGGATTTTACAAATTTTCGTCGCTTACGACCAATAGAACCTCACTTCGGAATAGACCTCCCTCCCTGCAACTTAACCTCAACGATTTTACTACCAATAAAACCTGAATATGAAAACCCTTGATGGCTCTGGTACCTGTTGGGCCTTCATTTTGATCCTTTTTCATTGTTATAAGTGCCCCTTTTAACCCTTTTATTCCCTCATATTTCCTTTTTACTATTCCTTTTATCATATTTACTCATGTTTTCCAAGGGAAGTGTTACAACAAGCTCATAAGGTATTAAGTTGTTAATTTTTAATGATTTTCCTTACTTTTGGTAAATTAATAGAGTTAGAACTAATTTTTCTAACAATGGTTATAATAGTCTAGATCCTATAACACCAATATAACACCAATATAGATTTGTTAACCCCGTTCATTAATTGGCATACTAACACATCTTCGGGTGAAAATATTCCATATGGGTTTTGTTTCTAGATGCCCTAAGATGGTTTTGAGTTGTTTCTAGATGCCCTAAGAGGGCCTAAGATGGCCAAACAAAGACAATACTATCCTGTGGTCAAAATTCTAGTCAACCATATTCCAAAACAAGGCGTCTAACATAGGTCAAGATCTTTGTCAGGAGATAGAGGACATTTTCATGCATTTCATGTCATGAAAATATCACGAAAAAAAGATTTACATTCTATCTTTCACCAACTACAAGATAAACTTGTACATGGCATTTATTTCATATCTTCTATTTGCCATTAATCAGTCATTTAAGTTATGTCGAACTGTGAAATAGGGGAATCGGTTGTGGTTTCTAAAATTCCCTCATGTGCTTTAAATATGTAATATATCTAAAGAGTAGGGAGTCAATAGTTTTACAGAGAGGATCGGATTTATGAACAAAATTGTAAACCTGTTAACTCATTTTCCATAATAAAAAGGTGTTGATGGTTTGAGAATTTCACGTGTAAATAGCTCATGGTAATGCAACTTCTCTTGCAGCGCAAGTCAGTTGGGAAGGGTCTCCTAATATGGTTTGCGTTGCAATACATTTCATTTAGTTAGGTTAGTTAAGTAGATTTTATTTTATGTTCATGGTTTTAGAATTTTAGTGTTGGATAAAGTAGATTTGTTTAATCTTTGAATTTCTGTATAAGCTTTCTAGTTTATTATTTACTTAATCAGTTTTTGAATATCATTTGCAATCTTTCATTATAAGTCTTTTACATCCTTTCATTTACAACTGTGTGATCACCTATAGAAATCGATTACTCACTTAAGGTTGAGGAACATATTTACTTCATAATTTATTGCAGGAACATTTGATGTGTTTAAATCAAATTAAAGATTGTGATCTGTACTTGGAATAACATTTTAGTGAACAAAAATCTAGTGATCAAATAAATCTATGTAGTGTTATTGGTTTCCATTTTCATTGGTTTTCATTACAAGCGTGTTTCTAAAGCATTCAACCATAGTGTTCTTTCATAGTGTAGAAGTCATTAATGCACTAATTTTGCACATATAGTGTTGGCATTTCACAAGCCTATGTTCCTGGATTGATGATAACGTGTAGAAAAATTTAAACATATAAATTGTATGACTGTAACAAGGGGTGACCAACCCTTGAACACCACCCACTATGGTTCTTTATTTATTTTTATACAAATAACTCATTTGGAAATCAATGAATTTAGGTTATGGGATATGGATTACATAGGCATGATAGTAAGGGCCCTAGGTGAATAATATGATCTAGAACTCTTCTCTGCCAAAGGCACCTCTGGAGAAGAAGAACGATCATACAAATACTGAATAGGAATTGAATGAAAATCCCCGTGCTCCCTAGGTTAACCATTAAGGACAAAAACCTAGGTCCATTAAGATCTCATCTTTTATCTAAACAAAAATCCCTTGGGATGGATTTGGATCTGACATGTAAGGTTGAAAAGGATTGATCAGTGTCACGAAAGCCTCCATAAGATCTAATCCAAGCAAGGGAGATGTGCCTCCAATGGATGCACGAGCGAGGGATTTACTTTGAGGTTTGATAAAATTTGTTCCTTTGAAAAAACGTCATCGAAAAAATCCACCAGGGGCAAGTACTCCTCCATATTCCCTGTCCCGCATTAGTAACCTCTACCAAATTTCACCCTAGATCGACCAACTTGTAGAAACCCTCATCATGATGGTTTATGTGAGAACCCTTTTATTTCATTTACTTCTTCATTGATTTCACACCACCTAATTATTTCAACAACAATTTTGAGGCTCTATATAAATACTTAGGTGGGTGCCTTTTCATGAAGAATCATATCCTTTTGTTAAGACATGCCTTTTCATAATGATGTATTTTCATTATTCATTATTCATTATTTATATTTATGTTTATAACATTTCCTTCCGCTTTAGAAATGCTTTGTCCTCAAAGCATATAGGCTTTGATACCAAATGTGATGAACCAAGTTGGTTCATACAATTAATACCCAATATATTTTGAAGAATTTAAAGAAATCCATTTTGGATCAAATAATATATTGAATTAAAATATATGAGATGATAGAATCATTTCCTTTTGGTGCCTTTTCACTAAGAATCATTTCCTTTTGTTAAGACATGTATTTTGATAATGATGTCTTTTCATTATTCATTATTAATTATTTATATTTATTTTTATATATTTATATTTATTATAATATGTGGTAAAGAGAACATAAATTTGTCAAATAAGGAGAGGTTTTGGTCATGACTTTACTATTTTGAGATGAGTCAAGCCCATACTTGAAAGCATGCCCCCACACCCGCAAGAAGAGAGGAGATGGAATGAATATGGATTTCAAACTTTCCTTATAAATGGCCCAAATTAGGCAATAGTCTGACGTAGTTCATACTTAGAGATGCATATATTAATCTTTAAGATAAGTATATGACTACTAGCAGGGTCAACTAGTTATCATCACAACACTTCAAGGATCATTGGGATATATATTGTAGTAGATACATTGGAATGTCAAGCTGTAAGACCCTTTCCTTGGAGTTGGAAACAGGCACTCATTAAGATGGCATCAAGCACCGCTTCGTGAAAATTGAGATGGTCATTGGGAGGCATCAATTGGTTGCGATGGTAGGTATCAAGTTTGGACAAGCATGCCTTGGGTGATCTTGCATGATGGAAATGCACATCTGAGTTTTAGAGGGCTTAGCAAAGCGATTTGAATAAACATGGAAGCACGATGAGTGTTGTCATTTGGGGTTTCTTATAGAAGCCACATGATGGCTTGGATGATGGACTTGGCATTCCTTGGTTCATGAGCACATTGGGAAGTAGTTCCTTAGTTCACGGGAACAACACCTTGTCCCTTAGTAGAAGTTCCTTCTTTGATTATACATGTATCACAAGTCAGACAGACATTGGCTCAACATGACATGAAACACAAGGGATGGAAAGAATGCCTTGAAAATTATTCAAGTGATATGGTTGGAACTAATGGGTGCATGAGACTTTAGGATTACTTGGGCATTAGTACATGATCCGGTTAGGATGTGGATCGAAGGGGTTGAGCATTCCAAGACTTGGTGAATGAAGTGGAGTGTATTACACATTTGGGTCCACTTGGGCATGGGTCATGGTGAAAGGAACCTTGGAAGAAGGAAATGACAAGGCATATACCACCTATATAAAGAGGATGCAAGCATATGTAAATGAATTCATTCAAAGAAGGATTCATTTATTTATCAAGTCAATAATGAGTTCCGATGTATTAAGTTTGGGTTTTGGAAAAATGAACAACTTGGACATTGGCCAAGTCTTAAGCATTCTACAAAGAGGACTTAGACAACTTGGAAAGTGTCTAAGGCATGATATACCTAGACTGACATTGTTGAAAGCAAGGAAAGGGAGTTTTAGAAAGTAGACCCATGGATGCTTAAGTGGTTAGAAATTGCAAGTATTGTGAAAATAGGAAGTTGTGCATTGGGGTTATTTATACATTTGTAAAATGATTTGTAGGCAGTGGTTGGACTCCCTTTGTTGTATTCTTGTAAAATTATTCATATTAGTACATTAAGGCATCCACCTTGGGTGCTTCCCATACTTCTATATTATGGTCTCTTTACTTGGTTGAATGATATTGTTCCTTACATTGATGAATAATGGTTAAGTGTTAAAGTATTTCTAGAATACTTTAAGGCCATGATTGGATGTGTTCATAGTGTTGGAATAAATTGGTTGTTGAACTTAGTTGTAGATATAAAAAGCTATATATTAGGGTGTAGTTATGGGAAAGAACCTAAGTGAAGAGCCATAGTCTAGTTGTAATAGGCATAGGTTCATCACACCTCTATGGTTAAGGCGAGGCAATGCCACTTGACTATTATAGGGAAAATATACTAATATACTAAGAAGAAAACCCTAAATGAGTGGGTGAGGCTCATTTCTAGACATAAGGATAGATAATCTATCTTTCTCTCCTAATAATAACATGCATGTTAACTGTAAATGAGGAAGTAAGAGGGGAAAACTTGATTCTATATGGTTGTCCAAAGTAAGAGGGAAAAAATTGATTCCATATGCTTCAGTGAATAGCCCGCACAGTCATTTAACAAGAAACACCTTCCTCCTCATCAAAGAAATAGATTAACATGCATAAAGAATGTTTTAATCTAATTCCTCAAGCACAATTAAAGAAACATAAAACCTCATTAGAGATGTAATGAGATCAATAAGTCATATTTTTTTTTTTCGGGGGAAAGAAGATAGATCTATATTCATTAAAAGAGAGTTACAACAAAAAAGATACCTTGATATTAACTGATGTACTCATGGATCCAAGACCAAAGTCCTCCTCCTTAGCCACAATTTCACCTCCATCAACTAGAATGATTCATAACTATATCATCGTGGGATAAATAATTGAATGGTTAATGCAATCTCACCTAAGCTCTAATCACACTATGAATCTTATGCCCATCTCTCGACAATGGTCCAACTCTTAAAAAATAATTCTCACTAGAATTCAATAGAATAAGGATGCTTACAATAGTCTTCCATTCCATTATACTTGGTTCTCTTAGATATTCTTAAGGAGGAGATAAATACCTACATGTTGTGCACATGCCATCCATGCACAACTTCCAAGCGAGCTTTTGGATTTTTCCAACTCATATATTTTTTTTAACTTTACTCGTGAATTTCTATTTTCCAAATATTTTAAGGGTGGCCACAAGTTTTATATGGGAAAATTGTGATTGATCATGTCAGATCATGTCACACACGTAAAGTAGATTCAAAGGTCAACACGCATAGTGAAATCCTAAAAAGTTTTGTTTTTTTGTTTTTTTGGATATGATGTACATAAAAAGAAAGACATTCACACCGCACACCTATGTACAAGGAACTATGCATCTTTATGGTTTAGACAAAGGAGAGCCCATTTCTAGGCTGAGGCCAAGGATCATTTTCATAACGGAAGAACTCATGAGAAGTTGGGGGCATCATATGGATCACCATGCCAGGGCCATGCCACATAGGAAGAAATATCTTCGGCCAGAGATACTCATCATGAGTGGTTTTATGAGTTATGGAAGCCCCTTGATGGGATCCATCAAGACACGAGGGAAGTTCAAAACCTGAATCTTTGATGGAAGAGGTAGCAGAGAATTCGGTGGAAAGTTATGAAAAATATAACTCAGGTGGAAAAGGGTCTAGGTTAGGAGGTTGGCTGGATGTCCTAGTCAATACCCCCAGTCTTGGATCCAGACTCATTGTGTTAACTCTCATCAGTTCCAAATCGAGGAGAAGGAAGGTGTGTTGATCTTCATCCTCTCTGGGATTAACAATGGAAGACATGATTTCTAGGGTGGCCTCTTCTTAAGGCAACTTAATATGTACGAAATCATGTAAATTGAGAGAATCAACAACTCGTATGGGTGGAGAAGGTTGATCACACTCCACATGAAGATGGATTTGTTGAACAGTATCGACAGATGCCAATGGGATTACCAGATCGACAGTCTTGACCATGATGAGTGGGATAGATGATCTATAGTCAACATCCTCTAAATGAGGTACCACCCAAGGATCAACTGACCCTAGGGATTCACTGGTCGATGAGTAAATCATATTGATAGGAGAAATATGGGTAGTTTCAGATGCAATAAGGGGGAATATACCCATAGTAAATGGATCTTTAAACATACCTACACTGATTCTTTCATGCCCCCTAGAATATTCAACTATGAAGGGCATGTTGGTGCTAGGATTAGATCATAAGTAAGGTGTGCAATAATCCATTTGGTCGATCATGACAATATTTCCTCGATGGGGAAAATGTATGACATGAAAGAAAATGGATGCAACAACCTTAATCAAGTATAGTCAATACTAAGAACCACGTGAGACCTAAGAGAAAATTATAGTCAAGTATGGAATCTACCACTTCGACTTATACACAGATAGTATTTCCCCCGAGATCGATGGGTAAGGAGGTGAGAATTCTGTGAGGTTTGAAAGAATTCCCATCAAAATATTTTAGGATGGTTGGAGATGTGGTGAGATGTAGAGAGCCAAGAGTTTTCCAACATGCAAAAGGCATAATGCAAGTGATTTATCCTTCGTCGATCACCATACAAAAGATATTATTTTTCAGATCACCAACTATGATTTGCAATGCCAGTTGATGTGAGAGACACAACTCACTCTGTTATGTGTCAAAGAAAATAATATTGGACTCTAAAGGGTCAATTCACCCTATGGACAATACCAAGGATTTTTTCTATGAAGGACAACTCTGCAATACTTTGAGTGTTGACATTGCACATGGTGCTTGGGAGAGCTCTTCCACTATGCTATAGTGTTGAGCTTCTGAGCATTCAAATTATGGGTAGTCCATCGAAGTACCCCTTTTAGAGGGTAGATTGTAGGCTCAAAAGATGGTTTCTCTAAAGTGAGAGGGCCATTGGGTGGTATAGTCTATGTAGGGTCCTTTGATGAAGGTTCCCCTTCTTTGCTTGGGGTGACCCAGGTTTTGATCTCAATAGGTTTCCAAAAAAACCCTCAAAACTATCGGCCCTCTTGGTAAACTAGAAGGCAACGCTTCACACAGAGGGCACAACGCAGTCTAGCCCAAGATAGATTTATGGGGTACTGAAATTCTTAGGTGTTTGGAATATAGGAATGAATTGGGACCGTGTTATGATTCTTTTCCTCATGCATCCATATTATTATTCATTCATCTACTTCTAGCATTCATTCATTCATTACACTACGCATGCATGCTTTCATAATCCATTAATCATTCATTCTGCAACTGATAATTAACATAACAATAAAATAACCATTCATGACACATAAACACACTAAATTTACTGTGGTTCACCCGCCTGGGGCTACATCCACAAATATGTCTCTTCTACTATTTTGTTCATTCTTCTGCAAAATCTGCGATGTGAGCATTACATTCTTTAGGATTACAATTAAAAGGATGGTAAATATCCTCTGTGAGGTGGACTAGGTCACACCAGGCTCCGTAACCTGTGACCTAACCCTAAAAAACTATCTTACTCAACTCAAAACTATATCTCTTCGCCTAAGCCACCAATAACCAACACTAACCCACCTCTCCTAGACCTCCTAGGTATTTATTTACACTACTCTACTAGCTTTTAGTTATTACATTCTTGTCAAAACCCTAACCCTAACATGGTTAGGTCTATCTGTATGCACTCCCCGCTGATTTTCCTCCTTTTGCATGCTTCTTTTCCCACTTTTTCTGCATGCTACTTTTCCTCCATCTATGGTGCTCGCTCCAAAAATAGATCTTTCTCTCCAAAAATAGGTCTGTGCCCAAAATAGAAATTTCTCCCAAAATAGGCCTGCGCCAACATGCCCCCAACATTGACATGTGGCTCATCCATAGCCACTGCGCCTTAGTTTTCACTCTATATGGCTAGTTGCAATTCATGAAACACTTTTGATAAGTGGCTCACTTTCTATTGCACTTGGGTTCTATGCTCTTCCAAATTCTCCACACTCTGTGTTGTAATCTAATCTGCTAGTACTTGTATGCATTCTTCCTGCATTTTCTCTATTGTTCCTTTCTCTGCTTGCAATTCTTCGATCATCCTTTCTGTGTCTTGCTATAGTGACTCCAACTGAGTCTATCTTGTTTTTTTTTCATCCTGAGTAGCCTTCAGCTCTGCCTATAGGTTCTTCATATCTTGCGCACTCCTCATCCTCTCAAGGATGGCCATTTCCTTATGCTGCTGCATTAACTCCTGGAGGCCATCCATTATCTTCTCCTATTTCTGATCCAACTATTATATTTTATCTTCCTCTTCCAAGTTCGTCCATATTTGAGTGGTTCTATCATATAGTTCCTGTACTACCTTGGATTCCTGTGAAATAATGTCGATGTGTGTGGTAGCCTCCTATTCCTTTTTCTCTCTGAATTCCAGAGGTGTGGAAGGAGTCAGTTTCTCCATGAGTTCTGTAATCTCCTTTTTGTGCTACTCCATGACCTGCACAATCTTCTGAAATTTCCCTTCAGGTGTGTCTTCTAGATTCCGCATGCAGTCAAGGATGCTGTTGTAGACTACTTTCAGTCCCTTCTTCAATCTATCTGCTCATTTCTTATCCTTCTCCTTTTCTAGAGTCAACTAGTCACATGTAATCTGTAGCATCTTTGTAACCTCCCTACTAACTTCTAATTTGGTGGTGTCTACACGAGCTCTGGATTGAACTTTCTACATAATGCTCGCATGTAAGCCATATAACACCTTTGCAGGTATTTGTGCCATCACCAAATCAAGTTGGTCTATGTCCCCAACTGGTTTCCGTGCTATCTCCTCATCAGCTCGCAACATATGCTGTGTGACTATGAAGTTTTTTTTTCCCTTCACCACTATCTCCATTGTTTCCTCTTGTTCCTTCTGCGCAGGGGGTTGCTGTTTCTTTTCTGGATTCTATGTTGTAGCCTACTATACTATAAAAATATGTATTATTTGCAAAGTATCATGTACTCCCACTAACTTCGCCATGGTATCCTCCCTCTGTGACTCAGATAAGCAGACCATGTATTCCCCCTATCTTGGAATTTGTCTGCCACTAGCTCAACATCATCCTCTATCATAGTGATGACTGGAGGCTTCTTAGTGTATTTCATCTTCTTGCATGTTTCCTCCTCCTGCAATGTAGTTCTCTTCACCTGTGAGGGCTGCACCCCACTCTTCTTTGTCATTTCCTCCTCCTGTTCGGGTCGAGAGGTTTCTCCATTCTTATCATCCCCCATGAACTCTGCCCTAGACACTGTTTCTTTCCTCCTTGGCTTCTTCGGTGTTGAGCTGGTTCCTAACGCTTGAGTGCGTGTTGCAGCCTTCTAGGTGTTGGAAGCCAGGATATTTGTATTTGTCGATGGTCTTGCCTCTATTTGTTCCTCATATTTGGCTACTGTCTTGGCTACTGGAACCTTCCACTGTGCGGGCCAATATTTGATGATCCAATCAATCTCTTCCCTAGATACATAGTACTGTATCTCCAACTATTTTTTCTTTGTGTCCTTTGTATATTGGGTCCATATATGATGTTTGTATGCCTTAAATATGGAAACCCCTTTGTATTCCTGGACCACCTCAACATGAGTCCTCCACACGTCGATGGTTTTTTGTTGCATGTCTTCCAAAAATATTGCAAACAATGCACTGTTTGCTTGTTGATTTTTATTATCCTTCGCTTACTAGAGAGTTTCATATCTAGCTGCGTAGAATTTCCCCATCCTATATACAAACGCTGAGAAATTTTGTTCCTGTCAACCTACCAAAGCTATGAGGATTATGATCCAGGAATAATGAAACTTAGTTCCATGATCCTGCGTATCCTTGCAGTCAATTAATAATTGATTTACTAGGTATGGAACCCAACTAAACATTACCCCTTTGGTGCACTGGGCAGTGACTTCTATGACTCCGACTGGGGCCTCTTCTTCCGTGCATTTTCTCAACAAATTGCAAGCCATTAGCTTGCTAGAAAACCACATCGCAGGGTCATTGATATCTTTGAGAATGATGCCCTTGTTCCCTTTATTGGTTCCAAACTATGCCTTTACTATCTCAATAATTTATTTCTCACACACTTTATTCTCTATGTATTCTTCGAGTTGTGCACCAACAATATGCAACCCTGTAATTTTGGCGATCAAGGCCACATCAATGGGCTTATCCATCCACATGATACATCTATGTACTTTGGCTAATAGCTTCTTGACACATAGGCCCACATTCTTATTGCGCCCAAAGTGCGGTATGTATAGAAGCTTCATGATACAAGAATTATAGAGCCCTGTAATCCACTGCGTGGGCTCCATGATGGGTCTTCCTAGGGGTCCTATCTCCCTGTGTCTTCCAAATAGGTTCCCTATGCCAAGTCTATAAATTTTTCTGCGTCATGAACATCATGGTTTGAGTATCTAAGCTTGGGCACTTTCTCGAGCATATCCTCCACTATGACCACTACGTCTTGGATGTATGGGAGTGTGATATTTGCAACATCCTTTGTGTTTATTTTTTAGAAGATGATGGGTTGGCCTTCTACCGTTGTTTCTGTCGTTTCATCTTCTTCTCCCTCCATTTCTAGCTGGTTGGTAATGTCCTCGACCAACACCTCCTCTTCGTCATGACCTTATTTTTGGCCCTTCATTTCCTCAAGTTTAGTAGGTGTTTATGGGTCAGGGTTTGTGCTACCATTTGGGTTTGCAGATCTTTGAACCATTTCCCCTTGTGAAAATATCAAGGTTTCATCCTTTACTCTCATCGGGATGAGTGACTCTGTCACCGAAGCAATGAAATCTTCCATCTCTACGACATTCTTGAGCTCTGCCATCCTTTCCTTTCTTTTTTTTCCTTGTCGATTAACCCTAACATATCGCCCTGGAGCACCAACCTTTGGAGGTGTCATGCTATCGAATGAGTAGTCAAGTGCTATTGTCCTTACCCAACTCACCTAGTTTAGGCTCGTCAACTCTCTCTGTTCTTCTAAAATAGATAAGTGATGAATTGACCTATTCTTTCCAATCTTTATAGACTCAGGCATAAATGATCGACCATATTTTTTCACTTTTTTTGTGCATTTGCAAAGTGTCTAATTTTTCCTGTGCGCAGTCTTCCAAATTTTGTCGCATTAGTTGCTACGCGTGACTTTTTCCACGTTCCCACTGTTCAACCAACTTCCTCGTCTTTTTGTCTTTTTCTTCTTTTGTCTTCCTTTTTGTCTTTTTTGTGTCTTTTTATAAGTTTATCTCTCCTAATATCTACTATAGTACACTATACACATGGCTTCCTTCCTGTGCCGCGACCACCGAGAGTTAGTAGGTCAGTTGTCCCTATACAATTTAAATCAACTACCATTCACCATTATTTTCAATTCTACTCCTATCAATTTCTGTAGCTGCACAAATCCTCCATCTGTGACATTCTTCACTTCATATGGCCGTAGCCAATGCATTCTGAATTTAACAGGGTGTTGCAAAATTTTTTTGTCATAGAGGAGAACTATATCTCCCTCCTTAAATCTCTTCTTCTTGATGTGTCTGTCATGCCAGGCTTTGTCCCTTGCTTTCTTCACCTCTTGGTGGAATCTGACCAGAATCCTGTCTTCTTCCAGTTCCATTAATTGACTTAACCTCTCTTGTACTGCGCCTCTTTCTATCATATTCATAATTGCTGCTACACACAGATTGGGTACCAAAAATTCTAATGGCACCACTGCTTCTTTCCCATATAACAATATGAAAGGTGTCTATCTGGTCAACTTATTTCATGTAGTCCTTAATTCCCATAATACTACTGGTGTTTTTAAATCCCAATCATCCATGTTCACATTACAGATCTTTGTCAATACATTCTCCAGAATCTTGTTGAAATATTCTACTGTCCCATTTGCCTGAGACTGATATGGTGTACTCTTTTGGTGATAGACTTAGAAATACACATTCATAGCTTTGATAGTACTATTAATAAAATGGATGGCTTGGTCACTCATAAAAATCATGGGACATCCAAATCTTGTAATCACCTGCTCAAATAAGAAGAGTGCTGCTATCTCTGTGCTGCAATCCTTGATTGGTGCTACTTCTACCCATCGGGTTAATTATTCTGTGGCAGTAATGATGTATCGTTATCCTAACCTTGATGGTGGATTAATAGGTCCGAAAAAATATATTTCCCACTTGTCAAATACCTAAAGAGTTACTTAGGGTATTAGGGTCATCTCATCCCTTATGTTGGGTTTTCCTACTCTCTGATAAACATTACAGTTCTGGCAATATTAGTTTGCATATTTGTGAACTTTTGGCCACCATAAACCTGCGTGCAATACCTTCTATGCGATAGCTTTTCCTACAAAGTGTCCTCTAGCTATACCTTCATGAGTTTCTGATAAAACCATGGGCCGTTCATGTTCCAATACACATCTTCTCAAGATGTTGTCTATGCCCAACTTGTATAACTGTCTTGTAATGAGTTGATAGTCTGCAGTTTTGACTATCGTATTTTTCTTTTGCGCAATAATAAACTCCTTTGGCACAACTTCTATACTCAAGAATTCAATGACGCTAGTGAAGTACTCATCAACTACCTGTACTAAAAATAATTGTGCATCAGGGAAGTTGTCTTCTAAGTTAGTAGGTTCTTCTCCATTGGTTATCCTTGACAAGTGATCCGATCCTGCATTCAACTTCCCAAGTTTGACTATTACTTCAAAATCAAATTCCTGGAACAATAATAGCCATCGACAGATCCTCCCCCCCAACACTGGCTTGTTGACTAGATATTTGAGGGCATAATGATTTGTGAACATTTTAAAATTCTTTCCCAATAAGTAATATCTGAATTTCTGAAGTGCATACACCATGGCTAGGCCTTCTCTTTTCATGGTGTTGTAATTCTACTTTGATTCTAATAACTTCCTACTTGCAAAGGCTATAGGATTATCTATGTCACCTGCTCCTGGTTGCACCAAAATTCTTCCAAGAGATATGGCTGATGCATCTACATGCACATGAAATGTCTTTTCCCAATCTAGAAATACTAAGATAGGTGTTGTCACCATCTTCTCCTTCAAACTATCTAATCCTCGTTGACAATCCTCATTCCACTGAAATTTGGTGTCCTTCTTCAACAAATTTTCCATCAGCGTAGTAATATGCACACACCCCTTGATAAACTTCATGTAGTACCCTTTATGTCCAAGTGTGGCTCTTAACTAATGCACTAACTTTGGTGGGGGTAAGTTCACAATTACAATAATCTTAGCAGGGCCAACTAGTAAACCCTATCTACAGACTATATGTCCCAACAATATCCCAAAAGGTGTGTCGAAAATGCATTTATTGATGTCCAATGAGATTTGACATTGCCTGCATCTTTCCAACATTAGTCTTAGGACTTCCATATGATCTTTCAAAATACTAAAATAGTCCATTCATCCAAATATACTTCAAATAGATTATGTATGGAATCTTTAAAAGAAACTATGACCACCCTTGAAAACATGGTTGTTGAATTCTTCAATCCAAAGGGAATAACTATATATTGGTAGGATCTCCATTCTATAGCAAAGGTAGTCTTATTCCTATCTTATGGAGCTATTTTGATATGATGATAACATGAGAATCCATCTGTGAATGAATATGCTTCTAGACCTCCCATATTCTCCAAGAATTCATCTGTAAAAGGGGTAGGGAAAGGATCATGTAAGAAAGAATCATTCAATTTCCTTATATCTACACAAATTTGTATCCCTCCTTGCTTCTTTTCCTAGACAGCCATGGGACTAATCCATTCAGATTCCTCCACTGGCTCCATGATACGAGCTTCTAACATTCAATCAAGTTCTGCCTTCACTTTTTTCTTATACACTGGATTCATATTGTATGGTCTCTGTCTGATAGGTCTAGCATCTAGTTTTTGGGGTATCTTCATCTCACCTAGCTCACATGCTATTCCTTTCATCTCTTTAAAGGTTGTTGGAAACAATTCACTGTATTCACACAGTAACTTTGTTATCCTTTTGAGTGTCTACTCATCCAAGTAATCTTCTATGCTTGCCATTTTAGGTTTTTCTTCTATCCCAATGTTAACTTTATTGACATTGATTGATGCAACAAATGCCTTTGACTCTAGAGATGGACCTTCCACCTCTCTCTCTCCTTCAATCTATGTTATCCGGTTGTTGTGCAGATCATCTTCATCTTGCTCTTTCTTTGTGAAATGATAACATGAGAGTAAGTCTTTGAATGTATGTCTATTATGTTGCTGATATTCTGTTATAATCTCCACCTCAGGTTCCTCAAAGAATATCGTTCCCTGAATTAGCTTCAGATTTGAATCAATATTGGGGTTCTCATGCTTAAATGAGAAAGGTACCACAAAATTTTGCTGTAATACTATCCATTCTATAGTGCATTTGTGCATCTCTTGGTCTATGTACCAGTTCCATGGTATCCCTTCCAATGTATGAATGAAGTAATGAGGCCATTCCTTTGATGGTGTCAACATCCATTTGCTGGTGTGATCCATTGAATATGGAATCTCATACATTAATGGTGGATCCTCTGTTTTTTGTGCAATTAATGTGGATGCAATGTCCTCTTTGAGAATCTCCTGTATGTCTTCCTTAAATGTTTCCTTTTCTTTACGCACATCAAAATGCTTTTGTGGATCAATGTTCTTATTGACCCACTGGTATTGATATAGATGTTGTTTTGCTACATCAAATCCTATATTGGCTCCTCCTCAAGTAAATATGTTGATATTCTTTCCATCATCCCTGGCTTCTGTAGAAATCCACTAGACATTTTGATTGTTATGGTTCCTTTTTTCCTATATTTTCCCCAATAGTGTTAGGAAATATTCAGTGTCATGGTATGCTGCACGAAAATACATACGTGTTGTAGGTGGAAGTGGACAATATCTTGCATAATGTTTTGGTTGTTGATAGTTGTGGAAAACTACTGGTCCTTTGCCTCATCCAAATCCTCCTCTGCCTCAACCTCCACTTTTGAATCCACCTCTATCTCCCCATGGTTCATTGTATTGGGGTACCTAGTTATACTACATGGGATTATACCATGGCGATGCATTGTTGTACTGCGATTGCACATGATTGGATTGTGGTTGGACAGTGTTTAAATGCAGTGAAAATTGACCTGTCATCATCTCTTATTGCACCATGTAGGTGTTTGAAGTTATTTCTTTCATCAATTCCAACGTTCTACAATCCTTATCATTATGACCTATTGATTTGAAAAAATTGCAGTACAATTTTTTTGGCACTGTCTTGTACTTATGTATCATTGGAAAATGATATGGATCATGCCCATGTGTGTTAAAAATCTCGCACAATGGTCCTCCTGTTGGTAAGGCGTTTGACACCCTCACTGCTAATTACTGTACAAAAGTTGGACATTCATTCTTATGGTGTCATTCTGTCCTACATAACACACACCTAACAACTTCTCTCTCCTCTTTCCCCTTATTTTGGATCAATTGAAATGTTAGATTCTTCAGATCCTCCTTTAAATCCTCTATTTCTAGATTTTTCTGTTGATACTGGTTTTCTTCCAGCTGCAAGGCTGCTTTGCAAGGCCCCTTCTCGAGTTTGGAACTTCTATTGTCTCAAAGGATACTTCAAGTGTGGTAATAGTGAGTTCACAAAAAACTACCTATGTTGCATGTCAGTAATAGAATACTTCAACTTACCTTTCAAACGTTTGAACTTTTGATTGATCTCCCATACATAGTCACTTGGTTTCTTCCCGATTTCAATCATTTATTCATGTACTGGTATTTTGAGCTTGGGTTCTGAAATTCATTTACCAGTAGATTTTTCACCTCTGTGATAGTCTTTGGTGCTCCTTGTGGACTCTTTACATCGAGGATCATGTACCAGTCTAGCACGCGGTATCTGAGTGTTATAGCCAACTTTGTGAATTTTGTATCCTCATCTGTGACCTGCTTTGATTCCCATATATTTTCACAGATAAATAAATGCTTTTCATGGTCCTTAGATGTCTCTCCCTGAAACTATGGTAAGATGATAGTGGAATCTAGTCCTGCCATTTTGAACTCTGTCGAACTACTACCTCCATGCGGTGTAGATAATTGACTGTTACTTCCTAAACTTTCTCCCCTAGTTGGTGATCCTTGATTGGATCCCTGACCTGTTTCTCCTCTTCTACTAAAATTTAGTTGTCTAAATCTCGTGTTCTTTCAGGTGTATTAGTCACACAGGGGGTTGTAGGTTCCACATTGACTGTGATCCAGATTAGAGTTTTTCCTTCTCTTCTTGATCCTTGACCTGTTGTTTTCCTCTCATATTTTATGTGCAAGATTTCCTCAATCTTCTCCACAACCCAAATATCCTCTACCTCTTCTTCATTGCTCGCCAAGCCCTCTCTATCAGCTATGTCCCTCTTTTTGTTAATCATCTTTTATTGGTAAGGTCTTCCATTGAACGTCTTTCCAAAATTTTCCATTATCTTATTTGTTTGGTCTGTGTCCATCATGATCGGTTCCATATACTCCTTCTGATTCCCCTTATTCATCTCCTTGTCCATATCTCAAACTCTTGTCAGTGCTTCCCCCCTTCCCCCATGCGTGCAAAGAAGTTTAGCTGTCTGATTCCATGGTCATCACACCTTTGTCATATAATAAAATATTTATAGAAGTATATAGTGATATGATGTACCTACCTTTGGGTCCCTTCATAAAATCCTTCTCTGCAACAGTGCTTCATGGTATCAACTGCAAATTCAATGATAAATCCTACAATACTACTGTCAAACCAAAAATCTACTGCGCGTGTAAATTTATTATTGACTTGTTGTAACTACACAATCTCCACCAGATGCCACTCTAACTGTCTAATCCAATTCGTAGGATGGTTTTCATTCAACCTCAATAATCACTCCTGCAAAAAATGTGAGAATTCACAGAAAAATACCTCATGCAAGTCGCTAAACACATATTTGTCGAGATATTTGCGCGGTGTAAATTTAGGGTTTCTATTTTCCTTCTGCACAAAATTGAGTTCCTTTGTCTTTAACCATATTTCAATCTCCTCCTTCATTGGATTCCATGGCATAAACATTCCCTTCTATGCTTTCATCCTCCATGATTTTCTTCAACATATCCCTTCCACTCCATCCTGTGCAGTTCCAACCGGTAACAAAACCATTTGTTGTATGCTTGGGATGAGCTAGGTTCTGATCTTAATGGGTTTCCAACAAAACCCTCAAAACTATCATCCCTCCTGGTAAACCAGAAGGAAACGCTGTGCACATAGGGCACAACGCAATCTCACCTGAGATAAATTTATGGGGGTCTGTAATAGTCAAGTGTTTGCATTCTAGGAAGGGATTGGGACTGTGTTCTGATTCTTTTCCTCATGCATCCATATTATTATTCATTCATCTACTTCTAGCATTAATTCATTCATTACACTATGCATGCATGTTGTCATAATCCATTAATCATTAATTATGCAACTGATAATTAACATAACATTAAAATAACCATTCATGACACATAAACACACTAGATTTACTGTGGTTCACCCTCCCTTGGGGCTATGTCCACAAAGATCTGTCTCTTTTACTCTTTTATTCATTCTTCTACAAAATATGCACCACACACATTACATTCTTTAGGATTACAATAAAAAAGAGGGTAAAGACCCTCTATGAGGTGAACTAGATCACACCAGGCTCCACAACCTGTGACCTAACCCTAAAAAACTAGCTTACTCAACTCAAAAGTATATCTCTTCACCTAAAACACCAATAACCAACAATAACCCACCTCTCCTAGACCTCTTAGGTATTTATTTATACTACTCTACTGGATTATAACCATTAAATTCTTGTCAAAACCCTAACCCTAACATGGTTAGGTATGTCTGCATGCGCACAATGTTGCTTTTCCTCCTTTTGCATGCTGCTTTTCCTTCTTTTTCTACATGTTTCTTTTCCTTCTTTTTTTGCATGTGTCTTTTCCTCCACCTATGGCGCATGCTCCAAAAATAGGCATGCGCCTACAGAGGGTCATAGTTCTTCACTATGGTGGATAATGTCAATGTGTATTTAACCATCATGACATTCACGGTTGAGGACTCTACATTTACCTCAGGTGGAGGTGCAGGAAATTGTGAAATCATTTGTTGTTTCCAGGGAAAGGATTGGTTAATACCGCTGGTTGGGAAGGAGATCCCCCTCGCCCAAGGTATTGATGAACCTCCACAAGGTGAGGATAGTATTTGGTGAAGTGGTTCTCCTTACACACCATGCAAGAATAATTTACATTTTGTTTATGTTTTCCCCCAACATTAGGGTTTTGAGTGTTTGTAATCTCCTGTTGGTTAGAAGATTTTTTAGATTTACTCTTGTTTTTCTTCTTTTCTCTAGATGGATGAGATGAAGTGGATTGAACCACATTCACCTTGGAGGTTTGTGAAGGAGAGGAAGTGGATTTGGTATTGGTACCAGTCTGGGATGAGGTTGGGGTGGTAGTTGTATGGCCTTGTTGCCCAATTTATTGGGTCACAAATTGTTATCTTATGGATCCTACCATGCCATCAACATGGGCTCCCATATCTTGTTTTGACAGATCATTTAATGGTCAAGGAGCATGAGGGATCAAATCATATAGTGTGTCTGACTGGGAATATACCAAGTCTAAATATTGAGCATGCGTTATGGATTGCTCCTCAGTTACAATGCCTCCCATGGGGATATCTCTAGCAATGGGTGGGAGGAGTGACTTTGTGAACCAATCTGCAAGAAGTTGGTCTAGAATAGTGGCTTTAATCAACCGTTTCTGTTGCCTCCATTCAATGAATATGATCAGAAATATGAGTGAATATGGATTTTCAAAGTGAGGTTAAAATATGGTACTAGTCTCATATCGAATGGGCAGTTGGAAGCGAGTCAGGAAAGACATGGAAAGAGAATTAATGTCGACAAAGGAGTTATGTGAAAACTCAATATACCATTTATCCATGAAACCTTTAATCATTCTTTAGAAAATTCGTAATTGAATGGAATCATCCATTAGGGAGTTAGAAGAACACCATAGATGGAAGGTCATAACAAGTTGTTAGTATCTTCTCCAGGTTTTCCATCAAATTTCAGGATGTCATATGATAGTTTGGTAGGGATAGGGGGCCAAAATGGGGCATGTTGTATGGGATCATTTTCCAAATGTGAAAAATATTGTAGATCTAAGGTAGACAAGAAAGGAAGTTGTCGGTTTGATTGTGAATACTGGTAATATGGAAGCAACATCAGAGTACTAGTAAGACCGTACATAGGTTTGGATGGCATATTTAAGCTTGATGGTCCACCAATATATGTATGAGTGGATTGGGGAGTGGGGAACTTGGGGTTCATCGGTTGAGTGGGAAAATCTCCTTGCAGAGAGATTCTTGCTGGATTGGGTTGACCCCATGGAGTATTTGGTACTATCGGATATGGTAAACCATTATAAATACATGTAGGATTTTCTAGAACATTCTTCCCCCAGAGGTGAGGTGGGTTTCTAATGTGGGATTGTCCCTAAACTGGCTGCTGATCCCAAACATGTTGTTTCCCCCCAATTGGTTGTTGTCCCCAAACAATTTATTTCCCCCCATCTAGTTGTTAGCTCCAAGTAGGTTGTTGTTGCCAAGGTGGTTTTTGTACTATAGATGAAGGTTTCTCCCTATGTTTCTATTGTCCCTAGATTGTATATTGTACCACAGCCGAAGGTTGTCCTCCAACTGGAATTTGACCTGCAACTTAAGGTTTCACTCCAGTTGGAAATTGACCCATAACTGAAGGCTACCCTCCAGTGGGGTACTGCACTACAAATGAAGGTGGTCCTCTAGTTGTAAAGTGCCTCCCAGGTGTATGTGGAATAGTTTGTGGAACTATCATTGGGATAACACCTTGATTGGGTGGAGGAAAAACAAAGCTACTTGTCACAGAACTTGAGGTAGCAGCACTGCTGACCACTAGACTAGATGGCATTCGTAAAGGATGAGAAAGTAATGAACTAGGTGTATGCATGTGTGTGACCATATATGTGGGAAAATAAATTGTACTCACTGAATATTGATTTAGGATAATAGGGTTCAATGACGTTTCCCACAAAGAATAAGTGTCAACAATGGTAATGTGTGCAAGAGTAACTATCTCAGGATCCAATGGGGGGATCACTATTGCATATGTGTAGTTAGATGTTAATGCATGCATGCCAAAATATACCTACTATACATATCGGGTGGAAAACAGTAAGAAGGAAAATTATCAATATATCTTGTTGAAGGAAAATATCTTGAGAATATGAATTAAAAAGTTGAGGAAGAAACTGACTAAACAACAATGACTTCCCCAATGGAGTCACCGATCTATTTTAGGGTAATTTCATCCTGCAGGAGTTACATCCCATAGGATCTTTCTAGACCTAGGACATAATAGAGATGTGAACTAAGGATTTTCCCAGATCTAAATTATACACGAAGATAATCTACGAGTTGATGGAATAAAAGGTTTATCCGGTGATCAGACGGTTGTCCCTGCATGCTCCTTAGCTGCTATCTCTCTCGAAGATTCCCTTCTCTCTTGCGAACATGGATCTGCATGTATAGATACACAAATAAATATTTCACAAGATCAAGTGAATCATGTATAAATGGATAATAGATCTAGTGACATAACATAAGAATATCAATTCCCTACAAAGATTATAACAATTACATACAATCAAGTAAGGAGGAAAATCTTGTACATCTTCTATTAATGGAAAAATGGTTTAGAACTTACAATCAAGGAAGTTGATGCAATCCTTTTCCAAGTTCCTTTCCCAAGCTCTATAATCAAACTTCCAGATTAAGTTTTCTTTCTCCTCTCTCTCCCCCTCTTTTCCCCTGAGAAACCCTCAATATATAGGATAATAGAGATAATATCATAGGTTAATCTAGATATGATCTATATGCCCAAGATAAAAATATTTTTGAGGTATAACCATGAAAAATCAGAGGTTTAATATCATATGATGGAAACTAATCCTAAATAGGGAGTAACAGACCCAGTCACGACTTGCATGCTTTTAGGGATCAACCGATCGCCCTTTGAAAGAGGACAAGGAGCGACGATCAATTTTGGTCACGGGCTGTAAAGGGACACCCAATGACCAAGAAGAAAGGGACTATAAACTCAGAGGAAAAGTTGTATAACTCAGTGTTTTAGACTACTAACCTCTAGATGATGCCCATCAAGTGATCAAGTGGAAAATAACCATATAAAAAATACCATGGCCATCCAAAAGATACATGGTGGATTCATGTCATATAGAAAATCATATCCACAAGAAAATAAAAAGTGGATCTATGTCATAATATGCATGAGGAAGACACTTAGCACAAATGGAAGTGCAATATGGTCTTCAGAGTACTCATAAAGTAGTGAGACAATCTTGAAAAAATCAATAAGGAAGCATTGAAAAAGGATTCCCCTAACCCATGGTATTCAATCCAAACTTTGCGATCATACAAATCTATATCGCGTGAATAAATGTGTTGATTTTGAGTATTTTAGAAATTGTTTAATTACCAAAAATTAAGGAATACAATTAATAGATGTGAGGGGATCCACCAATAATGAAAATGGATCCCAAGGTACATAGTACAATTTAGTGATTGTAAATAAATGATTTGATGTCGAACACCCATAGAATCGATCAATTGTGGGTCATTAAGGGAAACCCATTGTCAATGATGAGGAGACCCGTCATTGATGTTTGCAAGTCCCAAGGTACTATCAAGGTTTCTAAATCCTCTTCCTTGATAATGTTTTGGCATTCATAGGAAGATATTTGTCGAAAAGACAATATTAAGGTATCCCTCATTAGTTGACATGAAACGAGGACTAATAATTTTTTATGATTAAAGAAACCACCAAGTACTTATTGACACAGTGAAGGGAAACATGAATGGTCAAAAATACTGTAGAATGGCCAACTCAGGCTCAAACTTCCCTTAAACATATAGCATGACATAATGAGGACTTGGGAAACACTTACACGACAAGGACCAATGAAATAATGCAACAACGTTGGAGGCATTGAAGCATTCTCCATAGTGACTTGAGGAATAACCAATTAGAGGAGTGAAAAATCAAAATCGTGGTACGATGATCTGGATTATTTTCGGCACGAAATGAGAGCGGAGATATAATAAAGAAATGAACAGAGATATTGCAGATATTCAATAATATAACAGAAATGTATTAGAGATTAAACCATAAACATATATATACAGTAATACACGATTTCTATTAATCAGAGAAATGTATAGAGACTGTAAAAATACAGAGTGAAAGACTCGCTAGAATGGTGGCAACTTATCTCCGAGAAGAGATGTGACGACTACTCACATTCGCAAGAAGATGATTACAATGAGGCTCAGAAGGTCCTTTTACAATAGACGGGAATGCAAAAATTCCTAGACATCCAAAAACCTAACCCTAGGATATGAAGTGCCAAAAGTCATGTGGGCCCCGTTTGGGTAAGTGAGTACATCAGCTTCCCGGGGTCGTAACTTTTGCATACAATCTCTGTTTTAGGCGTGTGATAGCTCGTTGGAAAGGTATTGTCGAGGAGATTCATTTTGGGGGATCAATCATGCCTTTGGATATAATTGAGAACCTTGATCTCGAAAAACCTTCATTTGGACCCTTAAAATGGCCCCGAAAGTTAAAACCTGCTAAAAATAGTAAATTGCCAAAATGGCC
>SNQJ01S0007605.1:129607-141826 GCA_010110895.2 Picea sitchensis
GTGCATGTGTCAGGGTGAATTCCTTTCATGTCTGCATAATCCCATGCAAAGGCATCAAATTGTCTTTGGAGCATTTCAATTACTTGTGTCTTTTGTTCTGGTTCCAAAATAGAGTTGATATACAAAGGTTTTCCTAGGCTAATCTCAACAAGTTCAGTACGTTCTTCCTTCTCTGAGGGAGTTGGTGATAAAGTATATAATTGAGTGATATCAGGTTTCCAAGTTTGTTGAAATTTGGAACTAAAAATGTGTGACAACTCTGCAAAAGGCCTCAGATATTCAATACAATTTGTATCATCCAAAAATAAACTTAAGACTTGTTCATATAATTTTTTTTGCATTCCTTTTACCTGTTCAAGTGTTAACAGGGGTCTTATGCAATCTTCTTCTCCATAAGGGTTTTCTAACCAGACAGTTATCTCCTGTGTCGGTTGGGCAGGAGGAAAGAGGACAATATTTTGGCTATGTGTGCCATTGGATAGTCATCTCACCAGACTGACAACTGATAAAGGCATCTGATGTGGCTAGCCAAGGATAGCCAAGAACCATAGGATGTCCTGGTTTGGAGGATGATTTAGAGTAGATGACTAGAAAGTCTATTGGATATTCCCAAGAAGCTAGAGTGACTGTGACATCATCTAGACTTCCTACAGGGCTAATGACTGACTTATCTGCCAACTCTATCATGGTTTGATTTGGTCTTAATTGGTTGATTTGGAGTTTTTTCATAGTGTCAAAAGGCATTACATTAATTGATGCACCCAAATCAATGAGTGTGTTTGGTAAAGAAATACCATTAATTTCAATAGTGACTATTGGGTTCCTAGGGTCATTATATTTGTATGGCATTTCATAAATAAATTCAGATAATTTCTCCACCACCTGAACAAGGGGAGGTTCCTTCTTCTTCCTTCCTAGTTTCTTAAGGAAAATATCCCTTATGATTTTGGAATATATGGGGATATCCTTAATGGCTTGCAGCAGAGGTATTTTTATACATACATTCCGTAGATAATCCTCTATATCTTTGTGCAAGGGTGGGTCAGGTTTCTTCACTAATAGTCTTTCAAGGTAGGGTGGAAGATTAACTTGTTGAGGTACTCGTACAGACTGAGAAGTGATTGGAATAAGAGGGGAAGTCTCTTCTTCTACAGGGGTGGTTTGAGTGTTTTCTTCCTCAGAATGATTATCATTTTCTTCTTGAATTATTACTCCAGGATTTGATTGATTTATAGTTTTCCCTTATCGTAGTTGAATTTCATAGGTGGGAAAGGTTTGAACTTTTGTATTCTGCACATAGTGGGTGGGTTGATTATTGGGGTTAGGTATTGGTTAGGAAGGGATTGTTGTTGGTCTTGGAGGGTTGTGGGAAGCTTGGTTTTTTGGTTGTTGATTGGCATTTATAGGTACTTGCTCCTGCTAGTTAGGGTTCAAGGGGGTTGTAAATTGTTGTTGTATAGGAGGTGGGAATAAAGCTTGCATCTGTGGTGGATTAAATATAGGTAGTAATTGGGAAATGTTTGCAGGATACTGTGGATATGTAGGGTAAGAGGGATTCCCATACACATGCCCCCTCCAACCTTGTTTCCAAGGTTGAGTTTGAGCTTGCTGAGGTGTCCATTGTGGATAGGTCATTGGGGGAGGACCCCATTGTTGATGTTGATACTGTGCATTAGGGTCATAAAATGCATTGGGGTTTTGTGCTCTCCAAGGTATTCTAGAAGGGTATGATTGTTCTTGTGAGACTCCTCCTCCCCTATACATGGCTTGTAGTTCAAGCAAAGTTGGACACTCATATGCGGGTTTCTCTAGTGTACACATGCCACAGATTTCTATGACATTTAATGGACATTCTTTCTCACCATGCTTCTTTCGGCATCTAGGACAGAAGATTGCTAAAATTGTCTCTTCTTCTTGTTTCTTTTTTAGTTTTAGGGTATCTAACTGGTTACTGATTGTGCTCAATATGTCTGTTTTAAATTTCTCTAATACATTTCCTAACTCAATTCTGGTGACAATTCCTGAGCTTTGTCTTGTATTTCTGCTAAAAGAATCTCTTGGTGCTTTGTCTATTTTAGCTTTTCATATTGAGTATCTTCTACAGTAATCTGCAATCTCTGCAAAAGGATTTTGGTGCACATCTCCTAAACTTAACAAATTTAAAAATTCTATGCAGTCATCTCTAATACCCTTCAAAAATACGGTTCTTGAGTATGTGGTGAATAATTTTGATTTCTGGTAGTTGTATAAGAACCTTTATAAGTAATCTTCAGGGCTTTCATCTTTTGTTTGTTACATTTTAAAAATGTCATTTTTAGCATTATCCTTACAATATTCTTTGTATTTCCATAAAAATGTGTCTTTCATCTAATCCCAAGAGAGGATTGTATTTTCTCCTAAGCTCATGAACCATCTTAAGGCTGAATCCTTCATTATAGCAAGAAAGAGCTTAAGTTTTTGGGCATCATCTAAGTAGTTATAGCTTCTACATAATATGTCAAACTCAAATAAGAATAAGTCTGGATCTTCAGTTGGCATACCTCTAAAAGTGGGTAACGATGATAGTGGGATGTTTTTCATGCTGATGTTTCTGGAAATATCCAACATTGGAAACACAAAGGTCACAGTCTCAATGGCTACATTTCCTTCTTCTTCTACCATTCCACTGATAGATGGTTCAGAAACTGGATTTTGTGTGTCTCCTAAATGTTCAGCAGATTCACGTTCTGCCCACCCCAATGTTGGTTCTTCCATTTTAGGTTCTTCTTCTAGACCCTCGCTGGCTCCCCTTGAACTTTCTCCTGGTGAAATTTTTCCTGCACCAATTTCGGTTGGATTAGTGGGGGGGGGTGTTTTTGAATCTTTAGAGCTTACAAATCTACCCTTATTATATCTATATCTATGCATAAAATGGAAATTTGATTCTTAATTGAATTGAAATCCTAATTCTATCTAGAAGGTAAGAAATAAACCTGGCTTCGGAGAACCCCACTCTAGTGGCCGCATGGCTCTTCAGTCACGTCTTAAATGTTTTATCCTCCTCCCTCAAGAAGCCTTTAAAATCATTCAAAAACTGTGTAAACAATCTAAGCTAAAAATCACTTCCTACCATTTGCAACTCCCCGGCAACGACACCAAAATGTTGTGCTACTTATATGTGTAATATAATATACTCATTAATTATCAATCTAGGATTTGTAATCAACAGAGTTACAAGACACCAGTAAGGAAGGTAATTCTAATGTCATGAGTATAGAACTATTCTAGATTATGCATGTTGGAAACAAAACAAACTAGCAAATCAAAACACACTTTGGTTATCTTTCACAGAGAGGCTATCTACTCCATTATGGCACATGCAAGTATGATATGGAGTTCTTTTGACAGATCAACTCTGCTATCTAACCCAGAAAACTAACTATGCAATCACACTTCTGAAAGGGAAAACACACATCAATCATCAAGACATAGCATGGGTAGTTCAATAGTCAATATACTGAATATGTTGTAGTTCACAATGTGTTGTTGTGAACTTCACTAGTTCTCATTCAAATATGTCTAACTATTGCTACCAACATTTATGTCCATGAAATGAAATCAAATTCATAAAAACAGAAACAAATCATATGCAAAAGAAAAAAAAGATCTCTAAGCAATCAAAACCTAAATTGAACTATATTGTTATCATCTGAAAAGATCAAAGCTTCAGCTAGTCTAACATTTATACTATTGAAATCAACTACTAGCACTAATCTATAAGGATGCTGACCTTTGTTGGGTGGTGGGCCCTTGCCGCTTCAACAAGTCAGCGACTGGAGTCTACAGTAAGCTTTCTTTCAATCCACACATTCCTCTTACTCAAATTTCAAAACATAGAATTAAACTATGCTAACAAATCAACTCACATTCATTCATAAATGATCAAGACCTGGAAATAAATGACATCCTTCTATTAAAATTCAACTCAAAATCTATTCTGCAATATGTAACACTGCTTCACATACTGTGTTATGCTAACTCTCTACTACCTCCACCATCCTTGCGATGACTATTTAAATAGTCTTAGTCATGAAACACAAGGAGGTGAAATCTTTAGAAGATCAATCAATTGTCAAATTTATATATTCGGTTACATATTTTAAGCTTCATCCTCATGAAACGAAGTGTATGAGGATGAAGCAATAAACAAACTAGCTTAACATAACCTTGCTAGAGCTTTGATGATTCAACAAACATCTAACAATTATCTTGGGCACGATCTGGAGCTAAACTTGGTATATTATGCTTTCTATATTGGTACCAGATCGTGACAGGTGAGATTCGGTAAATGGTACCAGATCCGAATAGTATGCAAGTGGTTGGTACCGGACTAGAACAGTTTGCGGCCGTTGGTACCAGATCGCGATAGTGGATGGTTCAGTACCAGATCTGAATGGAAGGTGCACTTGGTACCAGATTTGGACAGTGGAAATCTGGCGCATAAGTACCAAATGGCTGAGCTGATATAGAAATGTTGGACTCATCTAGAGGTCAAAGGTTATACATGGCAATTTAAAACATTAGTACATGAATCATTTAGTCTCCTAGCTCAATAAACCACAAAATTCACAAATTCAATTATACTTTACCTTATGACCTCATCAATGGCTAATGGTAGTGTTCTTTGTCATTTATCCAAGCTTAGGTAAGCCAAAAAGGTATAGATGAGGAGTATAATAGGGTAGTGGGGATGTCAATTTAGAGGCTCAACACCCATTCACCTACCTGATTTAGTTGATTACGAATGTGCATTTTGAGCGACATTAGCGCAGTAGAGAAATCTGTAGAAGAAATATTGATCGACCTTATGGCTTCGAAAGTCATGTTTGTAGGTATACAGTCATCGTCTATGGGTAGATTGTAAGCATCCCCCTCAACAGGACGTCGATCAGTGCCATCCTGAACTATGACCAAGAAGAGAAGAAAGCACCATGATGATCTAGAGAACACAAAGTAGATCTCGTCAGTCTTGACCGACTACATACCACCTTTGGCTAGCACGGTTAGTCATGACAGCATCCCAAGGGATTTCGAGTACAAACTCATCATTGTGTAACTCTCGAAAGGGATACGCACAGTAGGACCGTAGTTGGGACTGATTCCATATCTTAAGTTCAGTGAATTCAACCTCGACAACCGGAAGAATTATGCGATGCTCGTACCACATAGATACCTATTAAAGACGGCAATGAAGAAGCATAAGATAGTTCCCCAACCGTGGATCAAGAATATTTCAAGATCAAGGATCTTAAATGTGATGAAGATCCCACACTTTGGTAGACATCAGGAGGTTAATTCTTGCATTAAAATCCTCTTGTCATGCTACCATGGGAGGTACCTATGGTATGATAGGTGCATCACTTTGGATCCAGTGTTGATCCACCTCATTACTAGACTAAGCATGCAGGGACCACACCCTCAGAAATTCTACACAGGAAAGACATTAGATCGGTCCCTGGCACAGTGCATCAAGGAGGCGTATGGAAATGTGGAGAAAGTTAAGTGAGGCTACAAGGTAGCTTCCATCCATGATGGCCCAGTGTGCTCATATTTTCAATTGATAGAGGGCAAGCTCGTCAAGAAGAACCACCCTACATAAGTCACAGGATTCATAGTCGACCTCACAGGGAAGTGTGTCAAAGGGATGAAGATGAATTGGGTGAGCTACCTCATCAATGAGTTGGATAAGTACTATCGTGAAGCATGGGAACAAGGTTATGAATTCCACTTCAGCTGGTTATTGATTCTCATTGCATTTTTCTCTTGGGAGATGTCAAAGGAAGAGACATTCCCGGAAGTTGAGCCATCGGAACCATTGGCCGCGAGGTTCACCACCTTGTGGTATATGAGTGACATGGAGAAGCAGTGGCAATAAAATGCAGTGTTCCATGCTTACTACTTATAGCTCAAACTCGCTATTGATTCATTCCCCCGAATGACCCCAAACACCTTTCACACATACATGCCACTAGAGAAATTTTGTGCAGGTCGATACTTCATTTACATCAATGTGCGTAGGGATGAAAGCAAGGAGGAGCTGCAGTCATACTATAAATTGACTGACGAAGATATGGAGGAGATCACCAAGGAATGGCCAGCCAAATTCCTTGTACCAATTGATCAGATAGATCTCTCTGACCCTGACATCATTGGAAGCCATTTGGTCACTCAGACCGAGTATAATGGACCAAGCAGCATAAAGAGAAAGAATAAAAATTAGGAAGTATAGGACATAGATAGTGAGGAAAAGGATAGCACATCGAAGGAAACTGCATCTGATTCACCTGCAGGAGGAGGGGGCGAAGAAATAAACCAAGAGGAGGAAGGGGCAGAAGACAAGCAAGAAAAGGGTGAAGTAACCCTGCCAAAGGATCCCCTTATAGAATCTGAGACGTCTAAGAAAAGGAAGGTTTCTCCATAGAAACCCTCAGCACAGAAGAAATCCTGAGCCAGTAAACCCCCATCACAGAACGTGCTCACAATGGATGACATCCAGCTCATCATCATGGCTATAGAAGATTCTTCAGAAGATATCCTTCAGTGACATGAAGTGAAGCAAGAAACATTCTATGACAGAATCGAATAAGAATTGAAAGACATCCAGCAAGCCATCTAGTCGAGCCGTGTAGTGTCTACTATGCCATCTTCAGCAAAGAGTGTAGAATTGGGGGATCATCCCACCGAACTACGCAGATTAGCAAATGCAACAGAGACTCAACTTCGTTGAGTCCAGGAAGAAAAGGAGTAGGCCACAGAGGCCTTGAGGCAAGAAAAGGAGGAGGCCTTAGAGAAACTTTGGGTTGCGCAAGAGAAAGATGACATTAGAGTGAAGCTCGAGGAGGACAGAGAGAAGATATAGAGAGAGAGAGACCAGCTACTCACAGAGTATATTGGGTTTAAAGAGGCAATGAATAGAGCACTTCACTCTATGTCGGGCTTGGCACAAATGGAAGAAGAGACAACCAAGAGCAATGTGGGGAAGCTTGTTGAGGCTATTCAGCAGCTCCAAGCAAGAGTAGCAGAGCTAGAACTTTAAGAAGTGTCTAGTACTCTGCAAGAAGTGTGGTATCAAAGGGAAGAAGTTGTCATGAGCGTTGTAGAAGGAATTAGGGCAGTGGCCTCGGAATGTAAGCAACTTAGTGATCGAAGTGTGTAGACCTACAAGCGCCTTGCAAAAGACTCAGAGATGAGGAGACTAGAAGCACAACTCCAAGAGGCGAAGCAACAGGCTTCCACCATTAAAGCACAACTAAAGTTGTTCACTACAGTAGAAAAGATGAATAGATTGCAGAAGCAGAGTGCATCTCAGTAGCAATTTACTACCATCCAGAGTAGAGTTATGGAGGTGACACAGAGACTCCGTCCGATACAGGATGAATCCTATACACTTTTTTAAGAGATCGAGGGACAAGGCGCACAGCTGGAACACATGGTCACAATAGTAGAACAGCACCTAGAAGGGCCTATCACTGATCAAGTAACCCAAGAGTTTGTCGAGCAGGAGGCTCTGGCGAAGCAGAAAGTCGAGGCAACTCAAGCTAATCTTGAGGCCTTCGAGGCACTGTTTCCTAGATCAGAGTGACTCAGGACGAGTCACAGGTGAGTGTTGGGAGCATGTTGGCCCTTGACCAGGTTTTGAGGAAACACTGATCATGTTTGACCATTTTTGGGACTTCGACAGGTTGGTCAAAGATGAAGCGCCCAGTTGAATCAGAGATCGTGGGATCTCGCCCTTTTTGCAGGCTTTTGGGGATTTTAGGGTTTATGTAACGGGTATGGGATGTCGGCCCATGGGTTTACCCATGCTTAGGCCCCTTTTTGTAATGTATACATAAGTAGCTAGGGGATGTAAGAAGTAGTTAGTTAGTGACTAGTCATTGATCAACTTAGTGCATGACTAGTGGGATTTGTGCATGAATGTGTTGAGACTTGTAGAGCTAAGTGCAAGCGTTTTGTAAGTTCTTTGTGCATAGAGTGTGTAAGGCTTTGTGATGTGGACTGATTTTGAGGAAGGTGTATCTAGTGCACTATGCATAGATCACATGTTGAGTGTGGAGTGAGCTCTATGGATCTGTTCCTATAAGAATATTGAAGAAGAAGAAGAGTTGGTAGACGTAGCCCCACACTGAGGTGAACCACGTATACCCTATGTTGATGTGCTATGTGCAATGTTGTTCATGGTGTTTATGTATCTATTTTCTTAGTGCACTGTTATTAATGTATGGTAGATAGATCTATAAATGCTTAGTGCTTATGATGTGAATGAATGTTAGATCTGATATTATGCTAAGTGCTTAGAAGTGTTTGATCTGTTTATTACAACGTCATTCTGTATTTAGGGTTTAATCTACAATGTGAATGGAAGTTAAGAACTAATGATTATTATTGGCTAAGTGCTTGGTTAAGTATTTTGATCGCAGATCTGTGTCCTAGTTAGGTTTTATACACTTGAGTCCTACAAACCCCCATACCTCTACCTCAGGTGAGACTTCATCTGCTTCGCAGGTGTTGTCGAAAGGGCTGGTAGTTAGGGTTTTTTGGTGCGTTGTTAAAGCGTTGAACCTTGGGTCTACCCTATGTGCCAACAATGGTGAAATTATATACTAGTGTAAGGGTAGTCCTTGGTAATGACTATATACTCCTCCCACTAGTTGAAAAAATCCTAACCAAAGGTGCTAATAGGAAAGGTGTCATGTGTGTTCCTTATATGCATTGGGTCACCAGTTTTCCATAGAAAAATCACAGCTAGGGTTTTATGGCCACGACTGTAGAGTATCAAAGCCATGGCCATGCACTTGTGACCCAAATGGGGTTTGATACCCCATGGTTTTTTAACTAGAAGAAAAAAGGAAAGGATAGAAATGCAGAGCAAGAGTTGAGGGCCTACTCAGTCTAGATGAAATGCAAATCCATTAATTGAATATCCCATAATCTACCCTCAATTTTTTGAGGTAAAATAAAAAAATTTCACCAAAGGCTAGTTTTGACAAGATAAAATGGTAAAATGAGCTCATTTTCCCATATATATACCATTTTTTACCTTTTCTCGATCTGAGACGTCCATTTTTTTAACTTTTCTCAGTCCGAGACAACCATTGTTTCGCCCTCATCAAGACGAAGCTCATCATAACTTATAGATTGTGCTTTGAAATTGTTTTATGAGATTTATATTGGATTATTTAACTCTTGGACTAGTATTTTTTATCATTTATATAGGATTTGGCAGCATCTTTTGGTACTTTCATATGAAAAACTTCGGTGAATAATGAGGTAAATGTTTCAATATAGCATACAGCGATAGGTTTTTACCTTCTTTCTGATCTTCCATTGTTAACCACCATTTATGTTGACACTATGCCTTAGGTTCAATTCCATCAAGTTATAACAACATTTCCCTCTCTTATTTGTTCCAAGACATAACGTCTTTGGTAGCACTCCTTTTTCCATTTGGTGCCCATGTTTAGTTATTATTCATAAGCTTAGCAACCCATATTTATCCCTACTGTGACTTAATATTTGGGACTTCATGCTTCTCTCTTATATTTTTTGTGGCCATTTCCTAAACGGTTCCCATCATTCCTTTGTCTCGTTATGGTTGGACTTTCTTATTATTGCTTGCATATTTATGCATACTAGTACATTTTTTTTTTTTTTAACAGAAATGGTTAATGGAGCTTTGTATTAATAACAGTGGACATGCCACTAGGGTTCGATACATTGATAGAGATTTCTTGTAAACTGGAAAAAATATGCCTAAAGATCCTAACTCAGTACTAATTCATGGACATAAAGATTATTTCAGCGAGCCTGAACGGCTTTGCGTCATTACATCACTTCTATGTTGGAAGTTTTTTTTCTTCTTTGACACCGTTTCCATTCATTGCTCTGGTTCGTGGATTGGATTTCCGTCGGGCGTAAAGGGTCTTCCTTTTCAGCTAAGTCTACCCAGCTTGCAGTCAGGGGTTCTTGCTGGGTGGGCGACTTGGGAGTATCTTCTGCTTCCCCCTTAGTAGGGGATTTAATTTCGGCTTCAGCTTCTACTTCTTCTGCTTCCCCCTTAGCAGGGGATTTGATTTCAACTTCAACTTCTACTTCTTCTTCCGCTTCCAAGGTCTTTCTTTCAGAACATAGTTCTTTTGATGCCTTCGTCCACCAAGTGGGCTTGGACGACCTTTTTTTCCCGGGTGATTTCCCACAGTTACGGGCTAAGTGCCCTGTTTCGAAGCAGTTCCTACACCTGAAACTGAGATTCTCATAGTCAAGTTTTTGGTTCCTTGAGTAGTCCTTGCCTTTGAGAATAATTTCAGCTAGGAAACCTTTGGAGAAATTCATTTCAACATAGATTCGGGCAAAGGTGGAGTGGGTTGGCTTGGAGTCTGGACTTCTACAGAGGAACTTGCCGAGGCCATTGCCAATAGATTGAAGAGAATCATCCCCCCAAAAATGCAGGGGAAAATAAGGAAGTCGCACCCAGACTGGGGCTGAAGAGATACAATCCATGGAGGGGTCAAAGGCAGGGGTCCAAAGTTGCATTGACAGGCCTTCTCTACCCTAGAACCATGGCCTAGAGTTAAACACCTTGTCTCTGTCGCTTGTAGAATCAAAAACTACCACAAAAAACCCTTTTGCACAAGGGCAGGTAATGACTTCTACATCTAAGAATGGGTACCATTCGGAGGAGAACCAGGAGAGTAGATCTAGAAGAGAGGGCCAAAATATGTTAAACCTGCAAACTAGATCATGCCCGCTATAATGGCGAGCATGAGTTAAGGCTTCCTGCAGCACTAGAATGGAAATTGTCGGAGCTTCAGGGACTACTGCATGCAGCCTAAAGGGGCGACCTTGATGAGAAGCATCCTCCGGTGTCGATGCATGCAGGCCAGAGAGAGATCCTTGGCATGAAGCCACCTCTTTAAAGGAGAGGGTTGGCACCAGAGGGGGAAAATCTGAGGTTTTTGCCGATGTAGCACCAGGGAAATTACCTGCAAGAGAGGTCGGCCTGGACGTGGAGGTCACGACCAAGGGAGGGAGGCCCACAGCCATTGTCGTGGATTTACCAGGAGAGGTGCCACCATGCACTGGAGACAAGGGGGCCACCATTGGAGCTTCTGCAGCTGCTGTGAAGGAGGGCGGAGGGGGCCAGGAGGCACCAGACCGGCAGCCAGCGGGAGAGCCAGGAGTGCGGGAGCTCAATGCTAGGGTTTTCTTAGTCAGGAAAAGTTAGAAGTAATACAAATTATGCATACTAGTACATTGTTATTCATTTGATCATACTTATTTCCATTCCAGTCACCTTTTGACCTTTTTTCATTTGCATATATTGCCTTTATTTTGTAACCTTTTATCCTTGGAGAAAACATTCATGAGTGGACATAACTTTCCCAACAATTTTTTTGCATTTTCTTTTCATAGGTATTTTTCATGTGCTTGGAATGTAGTTGCAAGATATTGAGCCACTCATTTTCTTCAATATAGAATAATTTTATCTCTTTTCCATGCTTACGAAAACATCAAAAAATGTAAACAAGTAAAGGGGGGAAAGAATTTGGATCTATATTGATTCAGATAGAGTGGTAGTCATTAGTATTTGTCACCCTTGAACATGGCACCTATTTTCATAATTGTTTTGTAGATGGTATTTAGCATTGCCTTATGATTTGTATGATCCAGGTGGATATCGGTGGCCACCCACCTTTTCCAAATGGCCCAAAACAGTTTTCTGGCCATTTTGGTAATTTACTATTTTTAGAAGGTTTTAACTTCCGGGGCCATTGTGAGGGTCCAAATGAAGGTTTTTCGAGATCGAGGTTATCAATGATAGCCGAAGGAATAATTGAGCCCCCAAAATGAATCTCCTCGACAATACCTTTCCAATGAGCTATCACACGCCTAAAACGGAGATCGTATGAAAAAGTTATGACCTCGGGAAGTTGATGTACTCACTTACCCAAACAGGGCCCACATGACTTTTGGCGCTTCATCTCCTAGGGTTAGGTTTTTGGATGTCTAGGATTTTTGGCATTCCCGTCTATTGTAAAAGGACCTTCCGAGCCTCATTCTAATCATATTCTTGCGAATGTGAGTAGCCGTCACATCTCTTCTCAGAGATAAGCTGCCACCATTCTAGCGAGTCTTTCACTCTGTATTTTTACAGTCTCTGTACATTTCTCTGATTAATAG
>SNQJ01S0007606.1:0-16880 GCA_010110895.2 Picea sitchensis
TTATTGAGAGGAGGGGTGAATCAGTAATAGCGTAATTATAATCCTTTTTCTTCAAATGTTATATCAATGTAGAATTATTATCCAATAATGAGAAATAAGAAATAAACAATCACACACATACACAGTACACCAGTGTTTTGTGTGGAAACCCAAATCGGGAGAAAACCGCAGAATTTTTTTTCTCATATGCCTTGAAGAATTACATTCATTGGAAGCACCAACTTCCTTTGTTTTTCCAGATGCAATTGGAAGGGGGCTTCGACCCCCTAGTTCCTCAGGCTACAACCTGAGGGAAGCTCCAACTCCCCAATTCTCTGGCTACAACCAGAAGGAGGCTACAACCCCCTATGTTCTCTGGCTACAAAACAATAATCAGTCATATTTACATCAAACAATCTTGGGTCCATTACCCAAACCTTTGTGTTACAGGGCTTTCTTCAAGGGTTGACATCAATGAAAACCAACCTTAATCAACAGAAAAGATGTACAACATATTTCTACACTTATGGTCCTGGATGAGATATTTTCTGATGAAGATATTTTTTCTGTACAAAATGCCTAGTTTTACAGAGATTCTAAGAAATTGGTCTTTGAAAGAACCACCGAGAGTAAAAGTGGAAATTTGTGGTCTACCATTGATACATGGAACATGTTTCCTTCTAGATTGTCTTCCATTCACAAAGTTACAGGGGATGAACTTTACTTTTTAATTGCCAATATGGAGGAAGAAAATGCTTGGTTGAAAGAGAAATTAAGGAACTTGAAGAAAATCTCACACATCCACCTATTATGGCTTCCTCCATTGCCATGATTCGGCATGAGAAAATTTTTCAAGGAACCCTAGAGTCAAGTTCTAGAGTAAAGGGAATTTCAAGCTTGATTATTGTCACTCAACGTTTTTACGAGGAGAACATAAAGATAATAATGTCTTTGATTTTAGAGTTATGGGATTTAGCAAATATATTTTCCTCTATAGGCCTCAGAATTCAAAACAGTACATAATATTTGAATATAGATATGAAAAATGATGAAGGTTTTTATATAGATGGAGTTTTGATGTTTGCAACAAAGGTTTCAGAAATAACGAAGTAGATGAGAAAGAAAGAAGATTCACCTTCCCCAATCAACATTAAGCAATTAAATGCCTCATGGATTGAAAGAATCAATGTATTGAAAGGATTTTCAACTCAATTGCTTGATTTATCATGAAGGAAGATTGAATCATACTCAACAATTCTCAATTTAGATATTGATGGTACCATTATTGAAGTCTTTGATCCTAAGTTTATCTCAAATTCAATGCTCATGAATCGAAAACAATTTGAAGATAAAATTTGATACATATGGATGTGGGTGGCCTCCCACCTATTCCAATTGTTTCATTTTGGCAGTTTTCCAGTTTGACAATTTTTTCCTAGTTTTCAGTTCCTCAACTTTTAGGGTCGTTTTGAGGCCCTAAACAACATTTTTGGGGCTCACCACATTCAAATTGAAGATAGAGTCAGATTCTGATGACAACATGTGTATTCCTCAGATATACCTTTCTAACAAGCTATCTTGCACCTAAAATGGATATCATATGCAAAACTTACGACCCCAAGAAGTTGATGTACTAGCTTACCCCAACGGGGCCCACATGACTTTTGGCACTTCATATCCTAGGGTTAGGTTTTTGGATGTCTAGGGTTTTGGAATTCATGCTATTGTAAAAATTCCTTGAGAGCCTCATTGTAATCATATTCTTGTGAATGAACACAACTGTCACATCTCTTCTCAGAGGTAAGCCACCACCATTCCAGCAAGCTTGTTTTTCACTGCATTTTACAGTTTCATCTTATTTCCTTATTGAATAGAAACCAACTTTACTGTATCTCTGTTATTATGTGTTAATCATATTTTAATAATAATATGTATTCATTTCATTCTACTCATAAAATACATATTAGTGGTATCATAGTGGTCTACTCCTTGTCGTTTTAATGCATGTCCCCGATGACGTCAGGGTACAAAGAATTGGGTCTTGAGATTGTTTCCCTTGAGGAAAAAATCTCTCGCATGCCCAAGCGACCTATCATGGTGGGAGAAAATAAATATGACAGGACAGAAGATCCTTTCAAAAAAATTCTTGAGGAATCCCTCATGCAATAGAGGAACGAGATGATGGATAGTTTTGCGCAAATCCTTCGGCGAATACCAACAAGTGACGCATCTTCCTCAAGTGGAAGCGCCGCCCCCTTCAAGGTACAAATAAACTTTTATATTCCTATATTTGAAGGTCAAATAAATGTAGATGTTGTAGAAAAATGGTTGAATTTTCCAGAAGGGTATTTTTCTGTCCATAACTTTTCGAATAGAGAAAAGATTACTTTTGTGCTCGTCAAAGTCGTTCCTCATGTCAAATATTGGTGGGATACTTTCTGTGAGCAAAATTAAATAGAGTAACCCTCATTATTTACATTTGTGGTCACCTGGGAGTCCTTTAAGGATGATATTAAGGAAAAATACTACCCTGTCAGAAGTTACGACGACCTGTATACAAAATGGACCACATTGCGACAGGAAAGAGATAAAGTCGTGCCAGAGTTCGAAACTATCTTCCATACCTTGCATACCAAGTTGGGTATCAAATATTTTGAGATACATTTGGTGCTCAAGTATCGCAATGGTCTATATAGATACATCCAGGCCGAAATGGGGCTTCTGGACCTCTCTTCCTTGGGAACAGCGTATTGATATGCCGTCAAAATCGAGCATAAGATCAAACAAAAGACGCAGAAATTTGGGCCTTGGAGCCCCTCACAGAAAAAGCAAGGAAAGGGCGGCCCCAACGCATAGAATAAAGGACAGAGAAAATATGGACAACATTAGGACAACCAATCCAAGCCACAAGCAAAGAAGGACACTAGAAAGACAAAGAAAGATATCGGTAAGTGGTGCGACCCCCATAAGAGCCCCTGGCACAACACTATTGATTTTCGCTCAAAGAAGTCATTGGTGGCTAAGGTGAAATCCTCTGAATCAGATACAGGTTTTGACTCTAATTCAGAACCATAAATGGGGATATAGATCATTATTTCTACCACAAAGCTCCATCCCGGTGAACCAGACGAGCCAGAGGAAGGAGAGCACCTTTTTCATTCACAGATGCGGATGAAAGGAACCCTATTGCACTTCATCATTGATAGTGATATCCAGAAGAACCTCATCTCAGCAAAGGTCATCAAGCGGTTATCCCTACCAAAAACACTACACTCACAACTCTACACCATTGGATGGCTTTGCCAAGGAAGCGATCTTCACGTCAACCAACAATGTCACCTGTCATACGACATCAAGCCCTTCAAAGATGAGGTATTATGTGATGTTTCTCCTCTCGAAGTTTGTATGGTTCTTTTGGGCCAACATTATTTATGGAAATGTCATGTTGTATATGAGTCTAGGCCTCGCAACGTTATTATTACTTTGAACTGGAAATTGTACAGGATACCCGAGGCAATCCCACCTAGTGTTATTTCCTTGATCTCTGTTAAGAAATGTAGGCAGGTCATTTCTCATACCAGGAAGTTTGTATTCTTAGAGATTCTCTCTCAGAGAGAGAAAAATATCGTAGCCACATCCAGAGCCTCCATGGCTGACCACTCCACGAAACAAAAGCAAGTAGATAAGGTCATGGAAGAATACTCAAATATGTTCTCCTCACCTATTGGGGTACCTCTACACTATCAGGTCAAGCATCCCATCGATATGACCCCCGATGCACCGCCCAGTATACCACCGTTCTCTGTTAGAAAATCAGGAGATCAAGCGACAGATCCAAAAACTTCTCCACAAGGGGCACATCCATCCCAGCTCATCTCCTTATTGGAGCCCAATCGTTCTGGTGCAAAATAAAGACGGGACATGGAGACCCTACATTGATTATAGAGCCCTGAATAAAATCACAATCTAGAACCGGTACCCAATTCCTCGAATCGACAACCTCCTTGATCATCTCATGGGGGCCAAATACTTCAATAAGATTGATCTGAAGTCTAGCTACCACCATGTCCCAATAAAACAAATAGATGTATGGAAGATCATGTTCAAGTCAAAAGAAGTTCTTTTTGAATGGTTGGTCATGCCCTTTGGTTTCAAAAATTCTCCAACAAATTTCATGAGGATTATGGACGATATCCTGCAAACTTTCACCAATACTTTTGTAGTGGTGTATCTGGATGACATCCTCATCTACAACATGAATTGGTCGGAACACTTGCAGCATATTCAACGCGTTCTTCACACCTTGCGACATCATAATATATATCCAACCTGGAAAAATGCTCCTTTGGCATAGACAGGGTCAATTATTGATCTGAATGGATCTAGGGAATATCATAGAAGTTTCAGAAGTGTCCCAGGAGGCTCAAAATGGCCTCAGCAGGCAGAGAAAGGGAAAAATTCAAATTTCCCAAAACTCCATGAAAATGACAATATTGTGAAGCATGCGTCGCAAGATTTCCAACGATGCAAATAGATCGTCAAACGGAGTTATGGATTGAGAGACATTCCTGGTCAAAGATGTGGTCAACCAGGACCAGTCAATAGGGGACACCTCATCGTCCGTATTGATGACGTCAACAAATGCCATGTCAAGGTTACGTCATCGTACGGATGTTGATGTTAGCATGCCATGTGGAAGCACCACAGGTTGCCACATGTCACCTTCCATTGGACTTTTTCAAGGGTCCACATGGGTTAATCAGAAAGTGACACATGGCACCCCTAGGAGACACCACGTGCCACCATATCAGAACAACGAGGAGATGACATGTGTCCCAATCAGTGGGCGACACATGGCATCCACGATTTTCTCAAGGAAAACCCGTATCAAAAATTCAAAATTATATAATGGTGGGACCCCGCAAAATTTGGTGGAGGTCTGCCATATCTGGTGATTATCGCCAAATGTAGAGACTGTTCACTAAATTTATCTGGCGTTATAAATATACAACCAAAATGGGAGTCTGTGGGGTTTGACCCTGGGACCTCCCCATAACCTATGCCTTAACTCTAGCACCCATACCAATCCTCCCAACGATCACCTTGTTATGGCCAAAAAAAGGTTTTAAAGCGGAGTTCTCCAGCCACTGGGGAGTGGTGTGGTTGTACATCTGTGGGCATGGATTCAAGACAAATTCTGTCATTATTGCAGGTTGTAGTGAATACGGAAACCGAGACATATTTTATCTTGGGCCTGGGAGTGCCAGAGTCGGATCAGAGCATGCAGGCAATTGTTTTAAGGTAATTCGGTGACGTGAATCCAATGGCGAGGTTTGTTTTTGTAGTAGATATTCAGATTGGAAAGCTAATATATGGATAATTCAATGTAAGCATTATTTTCATTATGTTGTTTTTTCATTAAATGTTGCAGCATAGCGTGCATGTTACAGGTCTGAAGGAGCTTGGAGAGGCTGCAGCAAGGAAAGATGATCAACTTATTCCTTCTATATTTTCTTTTTGTCTCTTCTTCCACATAAAACCAATCAGTTATATGTGATAGATAAATTGTGGCACTTGCATTATACGTGGCCAATGAAGCAGTTCTAAAACTCGTGGTTTTTGGATCTTTGTATGGGATGCATACTTATGCTTGGATCTGAGTAGCAAATCTAAGGCACTTGATGGCTCCACAATGATGGGGATCATATTTTATTCTTCCTCTTTTTATGTATTGAGTATGTGGGAATGATGTCCATGTCAACATCATGGATGCCTCATGAGCATGAGAACTCGTGAAGCTTGTATACATTCCTGATCACATTCCGATCTCTTCTTGTTGTCACTGAAAAGGAACTTTGGCCTTACAACTTGTAAAGGAGAGACATCATTACATCGAGGAGAATAAAGCGGTCAAACTTTTGGAGCATTACCCGGAGAGGTAGCCCACATCGGGTGAACTTTGTTATCAAGGGAATTGTCATATCCATTATGTGTATTATATTCTTATGCTTCTTTTCCATGGATTTCTGCACATAGGATATTAAATGCAAGAATGACATATAATACATAAGAAAAACTAAGGAGGCTTTATTCACTTTGCATTCAAGATTATAAGACTTCAACTTTACCTTTAATTGCAAATCGCTCAAGTAAAACGATCTATAACTGACCCTTTTGAAGGAGTGGCATAATCAAGCAATTATTGGAAACTTATCACCCCCGGGTTTAGATCATGTGGTATCAGATCAAGCTTGATATCGATTGAAGGTGTTGAAGCTAAGGATGGCAAGATTGCCAAAATAGTTTTGGTTCAATGAGCTTCAAGAGCTCAACCAAATGCTTCAAGCAAAGAATGTTGGATTGAAGACAATGTTGCATGTTGCAGAACAAGAGAACCAAAGGTTGCAAGAGTAGTTGCAAGCCATGAATATCTAGACATGGGAAGGCTCTATGAATGAGACAATGATAAGACCATCTTGTGACCATGGAAAATTCACCAATTATGGGTGTGAGCCTGATAGTGAAAATGCATGCACACCTTTTCAGGCAAGTGTAGATGACTTACAAGCATCCAGAAACCAAGGAGGATTCCTAGAAGCATCTTCCACTGATCCTTCTCACCAGGAACAACTGGACACCTCTCAAGAAATAGACCAAGAGTCCAAGTTTGAGATGGAGATAAATAAACCATGTGTAGTTCCTTTCTTGATTAATGTTGATGATTCTTTTGAAATCCTTGAACAACATGCTTCTTGCATCGAATTAAAGTTGGAGAAAGATCCATATGTCCCAAAGGATGTTGGAGAAAGATCCAAAACCATTCGAGAAGAAGACCCCAGGCCAGTTACTGAGACTCCAGAATTCAACAATTCATCAGGAGATGAAATTGATTCAGTGCAAGTTGAGAGCACAGCTTCTCATGATCGAGGATTCGAGACATCTCTAGGGAGAGATGAGCATCGCAAATAAAGAGATGATACCAACTCTTCTTACCAGTCTGACTCCAGAGGAAACTCACCGAGGTATAAGAAAACTTGAAACTCTAAAATGCCCTTTGATTATAAGCAAGTTAATCATATAAAACAGGCCCTGTGGCATAAAAAACCATGCACTTTTGTGGATTAAATAACCACACAGTGTCCCAGTGTTGGAAGAGAAAATAATTGTGCAGGAAGGTTATGGCAACCCGGAGAAGGAAGAGCATGGAAGATTTCTTTCCACACATGAAAAATATCAGGGGAAATGCACCTCTAAAGGAGAAAGGATACTACAACCATATTATCATAGATGGGCATCATGAGGCCACTTGTTGGGCCTTACATCCAGATCTACGTCCAAAGAGGAACAAGAATACCAGGAAGACACCTCTGAGGGAGACAGTTCGTCAAGCACTGTAGCAGGGAAATCCACTACCAAGAGAAGACCAACTACCGAAGAAAGGACAGTTCAGTAAAGAGAATATGTTTGGCATAATGGTTGAACGAATGGGGAAAATCCTTGAGTTAGTCAAGAGTGGCCATATTTGTAAATCACATGTGATTCAGACCCCATAGAAGGGTATTGTGGAAAAGTGATAATTGTTGATATCACTTCTTTTTCTGGCACATGTTGATATTGTTAGGACTTGTGAGGTAGTTTGGGTATGGGTTTCTTATTGTAAGTCCAATGGACATGAAACTTATTATGTAATGAATTTTGGGGACCAAAATTCCTTTCAGTTGGGAGACGTGATCCGAATGGATCTAGGGAACATCACAGAAGTTTCAGAAGTGTGCCAGGAGGCTGAGAATGGCCTCAACAAGCAGAGAAGGGGAAAAATTCAAAGTTCCCAAAACTCCATGAAAATGACATGACAGCGAAGAGTGTATCACAATATTTCCAATGACACAAACGGTTTGTCAAACAGAGTTATGGATTGAGAGATATTCACATTCAAAGATGTGGTCAACCAGGACCAGTTAGCAGGGGACACCTCATCGTCTATATTGTTGATGTCATCTTGACGTTAGCAGCTGACATGGTAGGATGACATCATCGTATGGATGATAACTTCAGCATGCCCTATGGAAACACCACAGGCTGACATGTGTCACCCTCTATTTGAATTTTTAGGGGTCGACGTGGGCCAATCAGAAAGTGCCATGTGGCACCACCAAGAGATGCCATGTGGCACCTCTAGGGAGTGCCACGTGTCTTGTATAGTGATTGGGTGTGACAAAGAGCATCCAAGTGGATCAGAAAGGAGATGACACATGGCCCAATCAATGGGTGAAACGTCGCATCCCCGTTTTTCTCAAGGACAACCCATATCCGAAAATTCAAAATTATATAACAGCAGGACCCCGCCAAATCTGGTGACTATCACCAAATGTAGAGATTGTTCACTAAATTTATCCAGCGTTATAACTATACAACCAAAATGGGATCCCATGCGGTTTGACCCCGGGACCTCCCCATAACCTACGCCTTAACTCTAGTGCCCATACCAAGCCACCCAACGATCACCTTGTTATATCTGTCCGCCGAAAAAGGTTTTAAAGCCAAGTTCTCCATCCATCGGGGACAAGCGCGATCGTACATCCATGGGCGTGGATTTTAAGACAAGTTCTATCATTATTGCAAGTTGATGCGGGCATGGAAACTGAGACAAATTTTCTCTTGGGCCTGGGAGTGCCAGAGTTAGATCAAAGAATGTAGACAATCATTTTTAGGTAATTCGACGACGCAAATCCAATGGCAAGGTTTGTTTTTATAGTAGATATTCAAATCATCAAGATAAGATCTAGAGAAGATAATGTAAGCATGATTTCATTATGTTTCTTTGTCATTAAATGTTGCAGCATAGCTTGATTTTTACAGGTCTGAAGGATCTTGGAGAGGTTGCAACAAGGTAGCATGATCAACTTATTCCTTCTGTTTTTTATTTTATTCTTTTCTTCCACATAAAACCAATCAGTTATATGTGATAGAGAAATTGTGGCACTTACATGATAAGTGGCCAATGAATCAGTTCTAAATCTTGTGGTTTTTCAAGATCTTTGTATGGGATGCATACTTATTCTTGGATCTGAGCATCATATCTAAGGCAGTTGATGGCTCCACGATGATGGGGATCATAGTTTATTCTTCCTCTTTTTATGTATTGAGTATGTGGGAATTATGTTCATGTTAGCATCATGGATGCATCATGAGCATGAGAACTTGTGAAGCTTGTATACATTCCTGATCACATTTCGATCTCTTATTGTCGTGATTGAAAAGGGACTTTGGCCTTACAACTTGTAAAGGAGAGACATCATTACATTGAGGAGAATAAAGCGGTCAAACTTTGGGAGAATGACCTGGAGAGGTAGCCCACATCGGGTGAAATCTCTTATCAAGGGAAGTGTCATATCCATTTGGTAGGTGGTGGAGAAGTCAGGATCTGTCTCATAGAGGTGGGACCATCCGTAGGTCTCACGGTCGCAAGATTCGAGCACCGTGGTGAGTGTCACGACTGGAGGTTGGTTGAGGCAATCAGTGACTCGGTTGGTACTTATTGTTTTATACTTTATGTTGAGGTGGAACTACTGCAAGTATGTGGACCAATTTTGATGGCGGTCATTCTGCAATTTTCCTTGTGTCTACAGGAACTATATTGGCTTATGATCAGTGTGGATGATTGTCTCCTTCCCAAGAATGTAATGTCTCCACTAGAGACATGCTTGCACAATGGAGTACATTTCTTTATCGTAAGTAGGGTACTTACGAACATCATCTAATAGTGTCTCACTATGATATGCCACAGGGTGGCCATGCTGAGTGAGAACGATGCCCACCGCATAGTTTGAAGCATCTGTCCGATATCAAATGGCTATTGTAGGTCCGGTAATGAAAGTACTGGGGCTGAGCATAAGCACTAATTCAAATCATTGAATGCTTATTGTTGGGACATGCGCCACTCAAGTTTTCCTTACCACCACCCATGGTTACTTGGTTGAGGGCCCATGCAATATGGGATAATCCCAACACGAACTTGCGATAGAAATTGGCAAGGCCCAAGAAGCTACGAAGCTCAATGAGTGTGGTTGGGGCTGGCCAGTCATTGATGACTTGGATATTTGTTGGATCCACATGCACACCATGTTGATCAACAATGTAGCCTAGGTAATTGATCTGAACCCAGGGGCGATAATTTTCCAATAATTGGTTTATTATGTCACTCCTTTAAAAGGGTCAGTTATAGATCATTTTACTTGAGCAATTTGCAATAAAAGGTAAATTTGAAGTCTTATAATGTTGAATCCAAAGTGAATAAAGCCTCCTTATTTTTTTTTATGTATCATATGTCATGCTTGCATTTAATATATTATGTGTAGAAATCCATGGAAAAGAGACATAAGAATATAATTCACATAATGGATATGACACTTCCCTTGATAAAAAAGTTCACCCGATGTGGGCTACCTCTCCAGGTCATGCTCCCAATGTTTGACCGCTTTATTCTCCTCGATGTAATGATGTCTCTCCTTTACAAGTTGTAAGGACAAAGTTCCTTTCCAATGATGGCAATAAGAGATCGAAATGTGATCAGGAATGTATACAAGCTTTACAAGTTCTCATGCTCATGAGGCATCCATGATGCTGACATGGAAATCATTCCCACATACTCAATACATAAAAAGAGGAAGAAGAAAATATGATCCCCATTATCGTGGAGCCATCAAGTGCCTTAGATATGTTGCTCAGATCTAAGCATAAGTATGCATCCCATACAAAGATCCTAAAAAACCAAAAGATTTAGAACTGCTTCATTGGCCACTTATCATGTAAGTGCCACAATTTCTCTGTCACATATAACTGATTGTTTTATGTGGAAGAAAAGAATAAAATAAAAAACAGAAGGAATAAGTTGATCATCTTGCCTTGTTGCAACCTCTCCAAGATCCTTCAGACCTGTAACAAGCATGCTATGCTATAGCATTTAATGACAAAGCAACATAATTAAAAGCATGCTTACATTGTCTTCTCTAGATCTTATCTTGATGATATGAAGCTCTATTGTAAAAACAAACCTTTCCATTGGATTTGCGTCATCGAATTACCTAAAAAAGGTTGTCTCCATGCTTCGATCTGACTCAGGCACTCCCAGACCCAAGAGAAAATCTATCTCGGTTTCCATGCCCACATCAACTTGCAATAATGATAGAACTTGTCTCAAAATCTGTGCCCACAGATGTACGATCACGCCTCTCCCTGGTGGCTGGGGAACTTGGATTTAAAACCTTTTTCGACCGACGGATATAACAAGGTGATCGTTGGGCAGATTGGTATGGGCACTAGAGTTAAGGCATAGGTTATGGGGAGGTCCTAGGGTCAAACCGCATGGGCTCCCATTTTGGTTATATAGTTATAACGCCGGATAAATTTAGCGAACAATCTCTACATTTGGCGAAAGTCACCAGATTTGGTGAGGTCTCGCTGTTATATAATTTTGAATTTTTGGATATGGGTTGTCCTTGAGAAAATCGAGGATGCCACGTGTCACATGTTGATTGGGCCATGTGCCATCTCCTCATTTGTCCACCTGGATGCTTGTTGTCACACCCAATCACTATATGAGACATGTGGCACTCCCTGGATGGTGCCACGTGGCATCTCTTGGGGGTGCCACATGGCACTTTCTAATTGGCCCATGTCGACCCCTGAAAAGTCGAATGGAGGGTGACACGTGGTAGCCTGTGGTGTTGCCACATGGCATGCTACAGTTATCATCCATACGATGATGTCACCCTTCCATGTCAGTTGCTAACATCAAGATGACATCAACAATACGGATGATGAGGTGTCCCCTGTTGACTGGTCCTAGTTGACCACATCTTTGAATGTGAATATCTCTCCATCCGTAACTCTGTTTGACAAGTCGTTTGTGTCATTGGAAATATTTCGACACACTCTTCGTTGTCATGTCATTTTCAAGGAGTTTTGGGAACTTTGAATTTTCCCCTTTCTCTACTTGTTGAGGCCATTCTCAGCCTCCTGGCACACTTCTGAAACTTCTGTGATGTTCCCTAGATCCATTCAGATCACGCCTCCCAACTGAAAGGAATTTTGGTCCCCAAAATTCATTACATAATAAGTTTCATGTCCATTGGACTTATGATAAGAAACCCATACCCAAACTACCTCACAAGGCCTAACAATATCAATATGTGCCAGAAAAAGAAGTGATATCAACAATTATCACTTTTCCACAATACCCATCTACGGGGTCTGAATCGCAACATGCGATTTACAAATATGGCCACTCTCGACTAATTCAAGGATTTTCCCTATTCGTTCAGCCATTATTCCAAACATATCCTCTTTACTAAGATGTCCTTTCTCTGGTAGTTAGTCTTCTCCTGGTGGTGGATTTCCCTGCTACACTGCTTGACGACCTGTATCCCTTGGAGGTGTCTTCCTGGTATTCTTGTTCCTCTTTGGACGTAGATCTGGATGTAAGGCCTAACAAGTCGCCTCATGATGCCCATCTATGATAATATGGTTGTAGTATCCTTTCTCCTTTAGAGGTGCATTTCCCCTGATCTTTTTCATGTGTGGAAAGAAATCTACCATCATCGTCCTTCTCCTGGTTGCCATAACCTTCCTGGACAAGTATTTTCTCTTCCAACACTGGGACACTGCGTGGTTATTCAATCCACAAAAATTGTATGGTTTTTTATGCCACAAGCCCTGTTTTATATGATTAACTTGCTTATAATCAAAGGGCATTTTAGAGTTTCGAGTTTTCTTATACATCGGTGAGTTTCCTATGGAGTTAGACTGGAAAAAAGAGTTGGTATCAACTCTTTCATTGTGATGCTCATCTCTCCCTAGATATGTATCGAATCCTCGATCATGAGAAGCTATGCTCTCAGCCTGCACTGAATCAATTTCATCTCCTGATGAATTGTTGACTTCTGGTGTCTCAGTAACAATCCTGGGGTCTTCTTCCCGAATGGTTTTGGGTCTTTCTCCAACATACTTTGGGACATATGGAAAGGCCCATAGTATCGGGGTGCCAACTTGGCACACATCCCCATTTTTAGGGAACTTCTCTTAGTATTAAATCTAATATAAACATGAACTCTTATTTTGAACTCTTTATGAGTCTATTTGTTGGCAGCATAGATCTTTTGTCTGTCCTGAGCTACTTTCATATTATGGATAATTTTAATCACTCCTTCCTCCATCTCCTTCAACATATCATTCCCAAGGGTAATCTTGTCCACCAAATTGTCCCAATTGATTGGAATTATACACTTTATACCATAGAAAGCCTCAAAAGGGATCATTTTTAATGATTCTTGATAGCTATTATTATAAGTAAATTCTACTAAGGGTAGATATTCCTCCCATTCCTTAGGATGGGTCATAACATACATCCTCAAAATACCTTATAAAACCATGTTTACCCTCTCATTTTTACCATTGGTTTGAGGATGGTAAGCAGTGTTGAAAGCTGGTCACGTTCCAAAAACTTTGAATAGACCTCTCTGGAAGTTTGATGTGAATTTAGCATCCCGGTCTGGAATAATTGTCTTGGGCATGCCATGAAATCTAAAAAAATATTTTATAAAAATATCAACAACATATGTTTCTTTATAAGTGGATTTAATTGGTATAAAGTGAACTACCTTACTCATCTTGTCCACCACCACCATGATTGCATCATCTTGTCTTGTTTTTCTTGGTAGTCCTGTGATGAAATCCATGGAGATAATCTCCCATTTCCATTATGGAATTTGCACTGGCTACAACAAACATGCTAGATGATTGTGCTCAACCTTGACTTGTTGTCACTCTATACATTTGGAGATATATTCAACAATATCCTTTTTCATTCTTGGCCAAAAATGCAATTTTCTTATTGTTATCATATTTTGATAACCTGGATGACCCACATAGGGTCTCTTATGAAACTCGTCCATGATGATATTTTTAATCTCGATAGAATTGGGTATGTACAATCTATCATGGTATAGCATTGGTCCATCTTTTGTGCATTGATATCATTCATATTTCTTCCCTTTAGGTTATTGATAAAAACTTTCTTTTATGAAGTTAAAATTATCATCACTCTGATTCTCTATTTTATTTGAGATTTGCATGTGCTTGTGGTTGCTAAGTGTATTGTCTACATGATTTTGTTGACTGCATCTGTTACTTGATTTTCCTTGCCTTTGATGTGTTTTATTTCAAAATAAAAATCACTAATGAAATCCATCCATCAGACTTGTATGGAATTTAAACATGGTTGATTTAATAAGTACCTCAACCCGTTATGGCTTTTCATTAATACAAACCTTCTTCCCAATAGATAGTGCCTCCACATTTTTAAGGCATGTACTATGGCCACAATTTCTAAGTCATGAGTGGCATAACTATACAATATCTCATTTAGTTTTCTTGATTCATGGCAGACCACATGTCCTTCTTTCATGAGGAATCCATTAATTCCTTCTTTGCAAGCATCTGTACAAAATAGGAAATCCTTTCCGAGATCTACAATATTTAGGATAGGCGCATTGTTCAAAAGGTATTTCATCTCTTGGAAGCTCGCTTCACAATTTATTTACCACACAAACTTCACTCATTTTCTTTGCAGGGAAGTGATGGGGTGACCGATCTTGTAAAACCCCTTAATAAACCTCCTATAATATCTAGCTAAAATCCTAAATGATATTAGGTCAGATACATTTCTAGGGGATAGAAAATCCATGATAGCCTTAATCTTCTCTAGGTATACTACCACTTCATCTTCCAAGATTACATGACCCAAATATTGGATCTATTTTTGGAAGAAATTACACTTTCTGTATTTGGCATATAGTTGGTGTTCTTTCAACACCTGCAACACCAATCAAAGGTGTTTCTCATGCTCCTCTTTAGTTTTTTAATAGATTAGTATGTCATCAATAAATACTAGGATGAACTTGTCCAAATATTTGTTGAGAATAATATTAATTAAACACATAAAGGTGGGCAGTGCATTGGTAATTCCAAAAGGCACCACCACAAACTCATAATTCCCATACCTTGTTCTGAATGTAGTCTTATGGATATCCTCACCATTTATTATGACTTGATGGTTCCTATACCTCAAGTCTATTTTAGAGAAAAATGTGTCTCCTCTAAGTTTATAAAAAATATCATCAATTATGGGCAGTGGGTATTTTTTCTTGATGGTAATATTATTCAATTGTTTGTAGTTAATACACAATATGATATTACCATTTGTTTTCTTTAGAAACAATGTTGGTGCTCCCTATGGGGATACACTAGGTATAATGTACCCCTTATACATCATCTCTTTTAGATACATTTTTAACTCCAACAACTCCATTGTGCTCATCCTATAAGGCACTTTAGATGCAGGTACTGCTCCTGTCACCAGTTCTATTGAAAAGTCAATATCCCTTTTAGGAGGCAGTCCTAGTATCTCCTCCAGGAACACATCTATGAAGTCATCCAACATCGGGTGGTCTTATATTTTCAAGTCATTGTTTTCTATTGAATTTAGCACTTGTATAGCATATATGGGACACCCTTTCCTACTATACTTATTGATTTGCAAGAATGATATCTTCCTTATATATGCAGGCTTCTGGATTCCCTGTAGCACCCTATTGTTTCTCTTGTCATCCTTACAGTCAAAAGTATTATTGAAACAATCTATTTTTACTTTGTGGGTAGCCAAATAATCCATTCCTATCAACATGTCATAATGTACCAAATGAAGAAAGATCATGGATGCTTGTGTATGTATTCCATCTATTTCAAATGGGCAGGTTTCAATCATATATGTCACCTTCCTCTTGGTCCTTGTGGCTAACTGAACTAACCATGATTGTGCATGATTCCTTCTATGTAAGACACATGTTTCAACAACTTGGGGAGAAATATATCTAAGGTTAGAACCCGGGTCAATTAAAATTGAAATGAGTCATTTTCAATTTTACCTTCCAGTTCCACCACCGAAAACTTGGTGGTTTGAATGTCAATTCTCGATAGCTATGTAAATACTGGGCACACTCCAAGATACATAATCAACTATAGCCACCTCATGGATGTTTTAAACTCTCCTATTTGCATGATTCCTATGAGGGAAATCTCTGAATAAGTGAAATTCTCCACATCCCCAACATTGTATAGGTCCCTTCTTGTGCTCTTCTTTGTTTTCCTTTGTTTTCTCTGTTGGTTTATTTCCACTTTGAGAGGCAAAGTATTTTTGGTGCATACTTCTAGTGGGTTAACTGGATTGAGCACTTTATTTTAGATTTTTTTATTAAGAAGTTTCAAATCCCTTCTTCTTGAACCCATACTTGTCCTTCCTTTTTACTTTTTTGTACTAAGAAGGTTCAAATCCCTTCTTATTGAACCCATACTTGTCCTTCCTTTTTCAATCCTTGTGAGGATCTACACATGTCTAGATTGATCATAACAATATTTGGCCTTTCTGATGGTGTCCTCAAGTGTCTTAGGCTCATCAAACTCAATTATTTCATGATAGGACTAGGGAAAACCACTTAGGAAGCATTGTATCCTTGGTTTCTCATATTTCATATAATGGAAATTTATCAATAGTTATAAGACCCCTTTAGCATAAGAATACACGGTAAGTTGTCCTAGCTTATGTTCATGGAACTCCTTGAACTTATGTAATGTCCCCACTTTGGGACATCATCACAGGGCAGAGATTTATGATGACCAGAATAGCTAGATGGGTGCTAGAGAGAGTACATGGGTATTTGAGAGGCATTTTGGGGTCCATCTTGCATTGATGATCATATTCCATCATTATGAGCCATTCCGCACAGGTTGGCTTTGGTTTCGTTGCATTCTGACGATTTCCATGATTTTGACTATTTTGAGCTATA
>SNQJ01S0007606.1:23275-33380 GCA_010110895.2 Picea sitchensis
TATTTTATCTTCTTCTATTTGAACCTTCAATTTTGTGATCATTTGTTCTAGTTCTCGAGTGTCATTTTTCTTGTCTAGTTCTTCTTGTAGTTTCTTATTTTTCTTCTTTTCTCTTCTAATAACTTCTATGGCACACATTAATTCTTCTCGATAGTCAACTTTTGCCTCTTCAATTTTGTCTTCGACTTCTTCATATCCTTCTTAGGCTTCTTAATATTCTTCTTCGGAGTCTTCTTTGTCAAAATCTTTTACTGCCATGAATAGAACTTTTCCTAGCTCACTATCACTGATTTCATCTTCATCTGATGATGATATGTCTTCTTTGATGCATAAGTTTTTCTTGAAATCTTTCTTTCTAGTTCATTTTCCTTTAGATGTTTGTTTTCCTTTTGAGTAACCTCCATCATTTCTCTTCTTCTTATGAGGACATTTCTCATCAAAATGACCAATACCATCACAATTAAAACAAATTAAAGGAAGCTTACCTCTATACCAACTATTGGTTCCCTTGTTCAGTCTTTTGATGAAGTTGGCCACTTCTTCATCATCTTTCGAGATGTCGTTGTTGCTGCTATATTCTTCTTGTTCCTTCTTCTTTTTCTTTGATCTTTTGGATGATTTGAAGGCTTCTTCTTTTACATCTGGATTTTCCTATTCAGTTCTCATTTCATATGCCGTGAAAATTCCATACAGTTCGTCCATGCTTATTGAGTTTAGATCTGATCTTTCTTCTAGTGTTGATATCTTAGGGTTGAATCATAAACGAAGAGATATTAGTACCTTTTGAACAATTACAGATTCCTCGATTTCTTCTCCCAATCCTATGATTGCATTCATTGTTTCATTGACTCGTAAGAAGTAGGCTGCAATGTTCTCATCTTCCATAATTTTAGTTGTTCGAACTGACCTCTGTAAGTTTGAAGCTTTGATGCTTTGACTTTTGTATCTCCTTCTATTGACGGGTGAAATTGACCATCTGTCAACTGGAAGAATGAGTCTGGTCTGGGGTTGTCTAAGTAACCCAATCCATTTGGTGTGACTCGTTCTGATGGGTTCAATGGCTCCGTTAGCCAATCTGAAATCCTAAAAATAAAATGAAAAGAAAGGAATAACTAACTAATGCTAACAACTATAATATATATGTACATATACTTACTCTGATATAACTATTTTAAGTGTGTTTAGGCAGAACAAGAAAACATAAAAATACCATTTATGAACAACATTTACAGGTTGTGAGTATTACTGGAAACTCATGAGATCAATGTAAAAATAATTTCTTTTGAAAAGCAGATAAAGAAAGCACATTCAAAATATTTTTGTTTTCTCTATATTAATCTCAACAAATCATGAATTAACTAAACTATGAAACACAGATGTACAGATAGTCAAAAGATGATCTAAACTTTTTGGTTTCACTATGCATAATTGACAGAAATTAGAAACATAAAGGAGCTAACCTGATGTTAGTTTGTGAAATGTATTCGGGATTCTATGTGAACAAGAGGCTTCTAGCCATCGCGCCTACGAGATAAATCTTCAATAGACTTATAGTGCAAATGTTATGAATAAATTCATAACATGTCATGGTAACTGAAATTTAATAACATAATAGGTAATACAAATAAACCCTATGATCTTATGATAGAAAGTGATTACAATAAGATGAATCCGAGTGTAACACATTGCATTTCATTATTCAAGTAAAAATCAAAGAGAAATCCTGTCATTTAAATTAAAGAAATGATCACAGTTTCAATATCTAAAGTAGTAAATTATGGACGATATTTATAACATGAGTATCCCAAAACATAATAGCTCATTGAGTCTAAAGCTTAGACCTATTAATATACCAGGATTAACAAAACATTAATGAAAACTCCATTCACAAAATTCTAAAGCCAAAATGCTTATGCGTTGTTTCATTTAGTCTTGGAATAATTTGTCCATCTTCTGTTCTAGGCCAAGATGCCTGTCAATTACAAAATGCATGGTTTTTAAAGTGTATTTTGGAAATCTGATCTCCCTATCTATGAGGATAAGATCAGATCCCATAAGATCAAAATATTACAAATATGGGGGTCTACAGCCACCCATGATCAAATTGTATCTTCAAAAATTTATGAAAGTTTTCCCTATTTACAAAAGGAGATAACTAAGCAACTAGATTGAGCATGTTCCATCCCATAAGATCAGCATCTAATATACCATTTCCTGAAAAAAATGAAATGAGAATAATTTAAATATTTTATTAACAAATAATTACTAAGTTTTATATGAAAATGACTTGGCTACAAAATATCTCAATTTTGTAGCCAGTCTTATATTGGTAAAAGAAATCCAAGTTTAAACGATTTGATTTTTAAAAATAACATGGATGTAATAAAAATTGTCTTACCATATAACCAAATAACTAAACAAAGATCAAGATATCTCAGAATTTATTATGGTCTTCACACTATCAACAATCTTTATTACAATGTTGCCTATCTTTTTAAGAAGCTTGGCTTGTATCTATTCATTTTCCTTGAGTTCACGATTTTCTTTAGCCAATGATTCATTGTGAGTTGTGAAATCTTTAATCCTCGCTTGGAGAATGGGGATATCTGTATAGTACTTCCCAATCCAATGCAAGCAGACTTCACAATGCACAGCAGGCACGATCTATTGAGGGAGCGTATAATTCGGTGCAAGAACATCAACGCTACCTGTTTCCGACCCTTGACTAAGATTTATGCCAATAAACCCCTTACTACCCTTGAGGCATGGTGGGAGATTGTTAACATAGTCGAATGGTTGATTAGGATCCAGTTTGGGACAATTTGGATCTTGCTCTGCGAGAAACCTTTCAATCTCGGATTCTAAATCCTCATGGATCTCAATCAAATCGATCGAGCTCACATGAGGCTTGGATCGATTACGTAGACTTATCGAAATGAGTCAACCAAACCTCTTATTTCGAAACCCTACCATTGCATGCTTTTGTTTGCGAGACTTGTCAATACAGGGCTTCATATTAGTGTTAAGGTAAAAAAATAGGTCATGCACAGTGGTATCATTTAACTCAGGATTGACCTTATGTTGTCCAGGTAAAAATTGATCGGGTTTTACCTCATGATGAGGGTTTTTCTTCAAAGGAACTAGCTGGTCATTTGAGAAATCACAATGTTTCTCTATCAGAGGCTTATTCAACATAGGGTTTTCTACAGGAATATCTGTAACAAAACCATTTCGAGCTAAGAACCCATCCTAACCATCACTCAGGGTTTTCAAACAATGAACCAACAACATTTTAATTAGACCATGATGAAAGAGGCTAGAGTCAAGGCTCTGCTTCTTGTATCTTTTCAACATTTTGTACAGAATCCTTAGCAAATAAAATGGCACATTCAAATGGAAGCCTATAAAGTGCATAAGCAATCTCATATGGTAAAGAAAAACTAGGCCATAATAGCCCTCACAGGTAATAAATTATTTAAGAACTGATAACAGACCATGCTATCTAACCTTGAGCAAGGAAACAGGAATACCTTTATCACAACATTCAATCTTTCTGGAAGTCATGAAAAGACTCCAGGGCACTTCATGAATTTTTGAATTCTTAAACCACTTCTAAACAGATAGAGGAAGCCCTATTGCTTCACTCAAAAACTCTTCAGTCACCCCCAGCTGAATGTCACCAACATTTTCTCTACAACCATCAAATGTTTGGGTGAATTCTTTGGCCACGCGAAGGTTATACCATTTGAACTTCTTAATGAAAATATCCCAACCCTGGCCTTTCAAGTCTTCAATCGCATCATCATGGGACAACAACGCTTGAGATCCATTAGGATCTATTCGGACTACATGAGCCATTAAGGGTATGACCAGACTGTAACAAGGGAGACTCAATCTAACTGTGGGTTTAAATGACAGAAGCAGAAGGAACAAGTTCGAGTGGATACCATGGAAACAAAATAGGCAGAGCACCTATGCGATCACAGCATACACATGAAGGTCTCGGTCATGGAGTTTGAACACTTCTTGTAATGAAATCCCCGAGTACATAGCACTACCCAAACCCTTAACTCGTAATGAGAAGCCTAACACTTCATTCTGCCAGCCAAAACAAAGTACAAGATACGATTCTGGTGTGTTTAATTCCCACGTAATGTAATGGATAGAGTCAATTTGCAAAGGGTTGAAATGAATATGTTTTTATAATCCAAATGCGAATCGATATTTGATATTATAGTTTATTTACAAGGGATTCAAATAAATAAGCTTACAGTCCAAATGCAAATCAACATGGGTATTATATTGACATTCAAACAAACTCAAAAGGAAAAATCATTCAAGTATTAAATAAGATTTAAGTAGATTGAACCTTTAAAAACCATGCTTGAATAGGGATATAATACGAAATTAAGTTTCCATGCCTGATTCATGCTTTCAGTCATGAATCAAGCCTGAAAACACAAGATTAAAAAAAAAAAAAATCAAACATCTTTTACAATCCAATAATCACCCCCAAATGGTAATATTTACATGATGAGGTGTAGGCAACTACAGGAAGTGTCGTTTGTTGTTCAAAATAACAAAAACATGTAGGGATGCCAATAGTGGCAACTTACTGGGAGAAGTAGTTATCTCTGCATTACCAACGAGCTCATGTTAGGACTGATTAGAATGATTAAAAATTAAAGAATAACTGAAAGGTAATCAAGCATCCCAATCAAATCCCAAAACAAACATCACAAAGTCCAGCTTCAGATGTCTCTCTGTTCAAACGAAATCTGATGACAAGTTTTAATTACGAGAGCAACAATGTTCGAGCTAATGACTTTGATACTGTTGACAGGGTCGTTGCTGCCAGCAGGTGTCCATAGCCTCGGTAGGGATGTCAATTAAACCACTCTGATGCCTCTACCCTGTCCAAGAATTGTTAATTCAAAATGAAGGGAATTTTTCGATTAATATCAAAATTTATACCTGATAATTTTCTTGAACCCGGCATTGCTTCGTTGTCAGCAGGCATGTTCAGTAGCCCGACGAAGTTGCCTTGGCATCATGTATACATTTACCCATTGTCTACAGACTTGTTCAGTATCTCGGTGGGTTTACAAACACTTTCCACAACTCTCTAGAAATTATTTATAATTTGACATGAATTTAATGATGTTCGGAAGAGAGGGGTGATGTTGAAAATTTCAGTTTTGAGAACACTTGATATTTTCGAGCCTTAATTTTTTTTCACTTGATGACCTTCATAATGATCTAAAAATAGTTTTCTAATAAGAATAAATTTTTGAGGATAGGAAGGCATACTTGATTTGTTTTCTTTAAAAATAGGGACAGCGTAAAGAGTTTTAATGATGATAGTGTATGCTCATAATTATAAATTGAAACTGGGAAACCTACTTCGAACATAAAGTTTCTTTAACTAGTCTGTGTTTCAGCAATTTACAACATTGATGCTCTGAAAAGACCTTGACTATTGCTTCATATGAGGTATTTTGGTTTCCCTTCATGAACTAAAAGGTGACACAGACATAAGTTTAATTAGAAAGCAACGAAAACAAGCAAAATGAAAAGATCCAAAATCCAAAAAACAAAAGAAAAATTAAAAATAAAATATGTACAGAGGTGAATTTGGAATTATCAGGAAAAATACCTTTTGAGAGCTTGGCCATTCACCGGGAAGGTGTCTGGCTGTCCCTCCAAATTGTGTAGATGGAAAGAGTTGAGACCCAGTTTTTTAGGGATTACGAATGGTCCTAACCATAGGTTTTGAAACTTGGTGTGTTCACCTTTTCCCTCGTGGGGTTTATCCCACTAGAGAACCAGGTCTCCTACCTCGAAATTTCTATCTGAAGAAGAGTTTGAATAAAACCATCTTTTCACAATATGTTGGTGCTGATCTATCTTTTTCTTTCCTTGCACTCTTACTTCCTCCAATTTCAACAAGGCATTGATTTGACTTTCAAGAGGAGCGCAGAACTCTTCTTGAACTTTCTGCGATAATTGCAAGGATGGGAAAAGAACATGAGGAGGTAGGATTGTTTCTCTCCCGTAAATGAGAAAGAAAGGAGAGTTACCAACATAAGCTTTGGGTGTTACTATGTCAGCCCATAGTGCATTAAACAAAGCATTGTGCCAGTTCTTGTGGTTTTCAGAGACTATCCTCTTAATGATCTTGATCAAATTTTTGTTTGTTGATTCCGCTAGGCCATTTCCTTGGGGGTAGTAGCTGGCAGAATATTTCAATTTAATCCCTTTTTCTAAGGAGAATACATTCATATGAAGGGATTAAAAGTAAGAAGCATTATCGAAAACCAAACATTCAGGAATGTTGAATCTAGTAATGATATTCAAGTTAAGGAAGGATACTACCTGATTAGTGTTTACCACTTTTAGAGGTGCAACCTCGGACCATCTGGTAAAATAATCCATTGTTGTAATGATATATTTATGTTGTTGTGAAGAATCAGGGTTAATTGGCCCTATGATGTTGAGACCCCACTACTAAAAAGGTGAATCCACTGAAACAGGTTGCAAAGGGAATGCTTCTTTTTTCACTCGTCCCGCAGCCTTTTGGCAGATTGTACATTTACGAAATAATGCATGGGAATATTTAAATAACGTGGGCCAATAATACCCATCTCTTAACACTTTGTGAGTAGTGGTTTCTCCACCGAAGTTTCCACCAGCCTCACTAGCATGAAGTTCAAATAGCACTTTTTCTTCTTCATATTTTTCCAAACAACGCATAAGAACACCATCAAAATTCTTTCGAAACAATATGTCATTTATTAGCTGGAAAGATGCAGATTTTAACCTGAGTGCTCTTTTTTTTTTAGGATCAATATAGCGAAGAGGAGATCCATGTGTCAAATAAAATTTTATATCATCATACCAAGAATTAGCAACAACTTGTGTGTAGTAGATCTGATTTTCATTGAACTGATTTATTGGTGGCATATTAATTTGACTTTCCTGTTCTTCAACTGAATCAACCACTAGTTTACGTAGGCCTTGACCTCTAAAAATTTATGCAGGAGTTATTTCGAGGTCATATTCTTGTAACGATGTCATCCAATTTTACCGTTTTTCTCCCAGTTCCTTTTGTACTAATAAGTTTCTTACGATAGGGTAAGGAACGATGACTTTAGTTCTGGATTTCAGCAGATATGACCAGAAGTGTTTCACAGTTTTGAAAACAACATACACATGTTGATATGCAGTTGGGTAATTTAGTTCAGCCCCTTTAAAAGATGATCTCATGAAGGCAATAGGGATTTCATTTCTTTCAGCATTTTTTTGTGTTAACACAATAGCGTAAGACCGATCGGAGTCGAAAGTGTAAAGAGTGAAATCTCGTGAAAAATCAGGGCTCATCAAGGAAGGGGCTTCCACTATGGTATTTTTGATGGAATCAAAGGCTTGACTTTCATGTGGTCCCCAATGATACGGAACATCCATTTTAATTAAATTCTGTAACGGTCTTACCATTTTGAAAAACTCGAGACAAATCTTCTGACAAAATTAATCTGGCCTAAAATGGATTGCATGGATTTTTTAGAGGAAGGGGGGGGAGTTTGGAAATGGCTCGAGTTCTTTCAGGATCGATGATCATTTAGTCACTGGACACTATGAACCCGAGCAATTTTCCTTTTTCCACTGCAAACAATGACTTCTTAGGCTTGAGAGATATGCCATACTTGCGACATCGTTCTAGAACGGTCCTAAGGTGAGACAAGTAATCTTTCTTGTTTTTGGAGAAAATGGTAACATCATCAAGATATACCACTACTGATTGATTTATAAAGCCATGAAAAGTAATGTCTGTTTCTCTCTGGAAAGTGGCCCCGGCATTTATGAGTCCAAAAGGCATCTTCCTGTAGGCATAAGTGCCCCAGGGGGTATGAAAAGTGGTTTTTAACTGGTTTGGTGGAGACATGAGGACCTGGTTGTATCCTAAAAAACCATCTAACAGTGATAGTCGTTCAGAACCAGATACCTTCTGAAGAATTTGTTCCATTGAAGGAACAGGATAATTGTCTTTATCAGACGCTCGGTTCAAGTTACGAAAATCGACACAAAGTCGAATTTCACCGCTTTTCTTCCTTACATGAACTAGATTAGACACCCATTGTGTGTGTCTCACTAGGAAAATTATCTTTCCATTTAGTAATTTATTTAGTTCTTTCTTGACAGTCGGTTCCAATTTGGGGTGCATCTTTCTTATTTTTTGCTGAAAAGGATGAGTTTGTGGTTTCATGGGCATGATATGTTGTATTATATTAGGATCAAATGTTTTTAAATCATCATATGTCCAGGTGAAAACGTCTTTAAATTATTTAAATAGTTTGATGAATGCAAATTGTTATCGCTCAAAGCATCTCCTTCTCAAATTGATATTTTGAGGATCATCCTTAGTCCCTAAATTCACCATATCATAAGTCACGGAAGAACTGTTTGTTTTACAATTCACTGACCCTCTAAATTTATCATGTAAATCATAAAAAAAATTCTAGTCTTACAATGGATCTAGGAATACAGTTTACAAGATCAAACATCGATTCAGGAGATCTAGGATTTGATATTACCATGAAGTTGTGGAGGTTTTCATCGTGAGTTCCTTCATCGATGATTGTGGTATCACTCCAAGAAACTCCTTAGGGTTGTAGGCTAAGGATGCTTGGTAACTTAGAAATAATGGTTTTTTATGTTTGGGACAATGGATTCTTCAATGATTTGTATAAGAAACAACTCATCACACATCTAAAGATACAGTGCTTTCAGTAAACAATAACCAAATCAAATAATTAAAAGAGAGAATGGAGAATACTATTCTTGATTTTCCAATACAAGTAAAAGTAGGGCCTAATACAAGACAACGAGGAATCCTTTAATTTCAAGCCTATGAGTTCAACAAAGAGGTAACAGTCTTTATGAACTAATATAAACTGGAATTAAAGTACAGAGAATGAAAGATGAGCAATTCTGGTATTGCAAATGAAAGGAAACTCCACTTTATTTCTGCAAAAAGAGTCTATACAATAGCATGAAAATGTCTCCCAGTTTGAACCCTTGTTTCATATCAAAAATAGGCATTTATAGCCTCTTACAAACAGTTTCACAAATCCTAAAAACATGGATCTGTATTTAATAAGAACAATTCAATTCTATCTAAACAACTTGAAAATAAAGTCTTAATCACTAAACTTAGAACTCGAACTGTCTTCAATCTCCAAAATTTGCCATATGCATCCTTTCGCTCCTAGTATCTGCAATGTGGTGAAGAATAGCAAGACACCTATCTTGACAATTGGATATCCCAACATTCATGGTCGATTTTTGAGGAAATGATTTTTCATGTGTTACCAAAATTCTCTCGAACCTCTGATGTTGAACCCTTTGCATGCGATCTGATAGCCCATTGATACACTGGAGCTCCTTCAGAACCTGTTTGGAATGAATTGTCCTGTCCTTGGCTTCAAAAATTACTTTTCCAGCTTTCAGCAGCTAACTCGTTTAATTTTTCGCGGGTTAGCTATTGAAAGTCGTCACTTTCCACAGCTAACGGGTCATAAAATATAGCTTTGCACTGGTGAAAGCCCCGATTGCGCTCAAAATGAGTTTTCACCTCCAAAATTTTGATTTCATCAAAATTTAGTGTGTTCTCGATTTCCCCACCTTGCATATTAACGGCGACTTGAGCGAGAACCTTCAGATCTAGATGAGATTTTTGCCTCTGTTTTTGTTTTAACCTTCTTATCTGCCTTTTAAGGGATTTGGCAAGCCACCACAGGCTATTGTAATCTTTGGTGAGTTTTTTCTTTCTTTTCTTCTCTTTAACACTTTCCCTAGCCAATATCTCAAATGCAGTATTGGTTTTCTCAAAGTTCTCAAACAACTTCTTATACCTTTCTTTAATTACCCTTTCCAAAACCTCTTGCTGGGAAATTACCTCCTTCAGATGCTTGATCTTCTGAGACTTCTTTGATTTGGATCTTTTTGATGTTTCTCCCTCTTCTGTATGAGTGAAGGTCTCATAGTTTTGTGCACACTCAGTTGTCTGTTCAGGATTCTCAGTGACAGGGCATTGATCTTGCTGCTC
>SNQJ01S0007606.1:33534-51767 GCA_010110895.2 Picea sitchensis
TTCTTGAACTACTTTGAGGAGAAAATTGTTTCTTTGAAGGTTTCCCTGGTTCATTTTCCAGCTGGGTCTGTGTTTCAAAACCTTCCCAGAATAAAAAATGATCCCAGCTCCTTCCCTGTTGTTTCAATTCCTCCAGGATGATTAATTTTATGAGGCCGAAGTGACATACAGTACTTTTTATGCTCAAGGGTTGAGCCCTAATCTTCTTGCAAACCTTAGTCAAACTTTTATATAGGAAAAAAGGTAAATTAATGGGATTCTTGCATGTGAAATGGTCCAAGAGTTTGATGTGATACATCATAACTTTATCATACCTGCCCTCTAAAGTGATGTACAATTTAATGCCTTTGAACAACTCCTACCATTCTTCTTCTAGATAGGAAACCAGGATACCTTTTTTACATGCCTTGTGCTTATATCCCTCTTTCAAATAAGCTCTGAAATCCAAATTTTTGGGAGCAGTGGTTTTAAACCATCTCTGACCGGTTCTTGGTAGGCTTGTTGCTGCAGCAATAGTAGCTTCATCCACTCTAATTTCCATGGACCCAACATAAGCTTTGTTCCCATCGAAAGTCTTGGCAAAAGCTTCTGTCGTAGACTGGTGGCAACCAAATTGTAATCTTTCAATGAACCCAATACACCCTGTGTTTGAAAAATGTCTCTGGACTTCAGGGTGTGTCTGCAAAAAGGACAGGCTATCCATATCTCTCTTAAGTAGAGCACCACTTCGTTTTCTCACCATTTTGTAGCTCGAAGATCCTGACAATTTGTAACCCCTGCAACTGTTGGTTGAGTCGAGGTTCTGCGCTATTGAAAGCACTTCGAGAGTCGGTTCTATTTTAAAACATTTGAAACTTTGACAGACCTCCACGAACAAGGTATGATATGGAAACAACGAATTGATTTGATGCTTATCAGGCCGACAATACCTCCTCTGTATATGCACCACTAAATTCGAGCTTGACATCCCTGATGTCATGATTATGGAGCGTGAGTTTCTGAGCCGAATTCGCATCACAATCCTATTCTAACGTGCAGAATTGAGTTTCCATCATTACCCACTCTCATCAACGCATGATTTGGATTTGCCTGACGTGGGATGATCATATCATCATTTCCTTTTAGACATGGATATCACGCATGTGATTCCCACTTTCTTCAACCAACGACCCGTGGAAAACGCCTCTGTTAGTTGTTCATACTTGCCGCTTTCACCAGCGCATGACCCTATGGAAAACCCCCGTTAGCTGTTGAAAATATTCACTTTCCTCAGCGCATGACCTTTTAAGAACTGCTTCTTAGATACGGAAAGTTTCCACTTTCACCACCGCATAACCTTGTAAAAACCGTTCCATGGCTGCGGAAAGTATGCACTTTCAACAGTGCACAACCCACGAAACTGATTGTTAGACATTTTGAAATTCACCACTTTCAACAACGCATAGACTTATGAGAAGCGCTCCTTAGCTACTTAAAGTCGCCACTTTCCATAGCTAACACTCAACTTTTGGACACACGTTAGCTGTTGAAAGTGAATTATGCAAATTTTGAAAAGAAGACTTTATGGATCATATTATTTTCTAAGACAAAAACCAAAACCTAAGTTTTACAACTATAGAAACTCAAAAATGACTTGAGGACACTACTGATAGACATGCTATCCACCATGAAACTTGACCAAAAGGACGGTTTCATTTTGGGATTTAACATTTGGCTCCAACTGGGATGGGCATCTCCCTGTGAGGTGACCAAGAACCTACCTAGACTCAGTAGCCTTATTACAACTTGAAACAGAAAACTTGAAAAATAGTTGCTAGTACCATTGGGCATGGAGTTATTTGAATGACAGAAATAAAGAAAACAGAAAAAGAAAATATGTACAAGAAGAACCTAGCTTCAAAGGAAGCCTCATGAGAAATAGATCTTCAGGAAGCGCTTGTTGAAAGGGCCCCCTGATACTAGCTAACCTGAAAGAGTTTGGAGAAAAAAGGTATTGTTTTGTCGCACTGCTATTATGACAAAAGGACCTGTCCAAAGAGCCTCAAATTTTCCGTGTTTCCCCTTCTCCTACCTTGTTGCATCCTACTTTAAGACCAAATTCCCTGTTTTGAAGACATCTGATTTGACTTTCTTGTCGAAAGTTTGCTTGATTCTTTCTTGATGCAATTCTGTTTTTTCCAAGAGCTGCTCTCTATCTTGTTTTAGCTCTACCAAATTATGAATTCTCCTAGTCAACTTACTTGGTTCAGAATCAGTTTCTTGTAAGAATTTTGCAACCGGTAATGCAAGTTGAACGGAAAATATGGCCTTCATACCATATACCAACTTGAAAGGAGATGTATCGATTGATTTCTTACATGTTACCCTGTCATCCCACAAGGAAAACTTCAATTTGGAATCCCAACCTATGGAATTTTGTTCAAGCAACTTCTTTATGATTCTGACTAAACTCTTGTTGGATGACTCAGCTAGACCATTCCCTTGCGGATAATAGGTTGTGGAATGTACCAGCTGAATTCCCAGATCTTCACAGAATTTCACCAAGTGTTTATCTTTGAATGCAACAACATTATCAGTGACCAATCTATTGGGACAACCAAATCTGGCAAATATGTTCTCTTGCAAAAAGTTTATGATGACAGTATGATTAGCATTCCGGGTGGGAATAGCTTCAATCCACTTTGTAAAGTAATCGGTGGCAACCAGGATCCACCGATGATGACCACTAGAAGGTGGATGAATCTCACCTATGAATTCCAGGCCCCACTGCTGGAAAGGCCCTGTGACCTCTATAGGTTTGAGAGGAAGGGACTTCAGTTGTTGTTTACCTTCAAATCTCTGACATTTGTCACATGTTTTCACAAACTCATATACATCTGAAAATAAGGATGGCTAGTAATAACCCGATCTTAAGATTTTGTGAGTTGTGGTTTTCCAATAGTGATGTCCTTCGCATTCACTATTATGAAGTTCACACATGAATTTAGCCGCCTCCTCTTGGTTTACACACCTCAACAATAAACCAATGGGATTCTTCCAGAACAACAAGTTATCATTGATGCAGAAATTTATAGCTCTAAGCTTCAAAGCCCTTCTTTGAGTCTTTGCCAAATCTGATGGGACTGATAAAGTTTGCAGAAACTAAATAATATGACTGTACCATTTGCAATCAGCTAAATGAGATGCAACCTGCATTCCCTCACCTTCTTTGTTCTATGCAGACAGAACATTTTCTGCATCAATAGTCATCAGATTTATGTCAAGCAGCCTACAATTTTCCTCTGCCATGAGTTTGGCGAGGCCCTGGCCTTTCACTAGCCTTGCTGGTTTGATTTCAACATCGAATTCGATCAATCTTGCTATCCACTTACTCCTTTTTCCATCAATATTAGGTTGGACAAGAACATCTTTAACTGAACTGGAGGGAAAAAAAGCTATTACCTTTGCCTGAAGAATGTAGACCCTGAAAGCTTTCAGTGACTTGACAAGTGCATATGCTTGTTTTTCCAACAACTCATACTTTACCTCTGTGTCTCTCAAGACCTTACTAAAGAAGGCAACCAGCTGCTCTTGATCATCAGCATTCTTCTGCAAGAGTACTGTTGCGACCGTATCACTGGAAGCAAATGAAAAAATGTAAAACACCTTGGAGAAGTCGGGGCTGATCAAAACAGGGGTTGTCATGATGGCTTCCTTGATGGCATTGAATGAATGTTTGGTTGCTTTAGTCCAATTTACCTTAGAGTCTTTCCTCAACATGGTCGTGATATGATTTGTGAGTTCAGCAAAATTAATCTTCTGACAAAATTAATAGTCCCAAGGAAAGACTGAATGTCTTTCTTTGATTTAGGAAGAGACATATTTTTAATTGCTTCTACCCTCTTTGGGTCAATCTTAACCCCATCAGCTGAAACAATATGCCCAAGTAATTTTCCCTCCTTAAGTGCAAAATTTGATTTTTTCAGATTAAGAGAGATACCATACCTTCGACATTTCAGAAATGTCCTTCTTAAGTGATGCAAATGAAGTTCGTGGATGCTTGAGAAAACAGTGTTATCATCAAGATAAATCAGGACAAATTTATCTTTTTCCCCAATGAAATCAATGTCCATTGCACTTTGGAATGTCACTCCTGCATTCATCAGTCCAAAGGGCATCTTATCGTACATAAACCTACCCCATGGAGTGGTAAAAGCAGTTTTTTCTTTGTCTTCCAGATGGATAGCAATCTGGTTGTATTCGGAAAACCCATCAATGAAAGACATCACCTTCGATCCTGATACCTTCTACAGAATATGCTCCATTTTAGGCAGAGGGTATTTGTCCTTTCTAGAACACTTGTTCAAGTTTCTGAAGTCTATGCAGAGTCTGATATCCCCATTCTTCTTCCTAACCGGTACAAGATTTGCAATCCATTATGAATACCTGAGAGGAATGATAATGATGGCATCCAACAGTTTCTTAATTTCCCTTTCCATGGTAGGCAACAACAAAGGATTGAAGGATCTAATCTTCTGCCTGAATGGTTTGTTGTCTTTATTCAAGGGAATCTTATGCTGAATCACTTCTGTATCAAAAGTCTTCAAGTCATCATACTGCCAAGCAAAGATGTCTGCAAATTCCTTTAGCAATTCTCCATAATCAGCCCTTTTTTTTCAGTCAAATGTGAGGCCAAGTTAACATGTTTAGGATCTTGCTCACTGGCCACATTATACTGCAAAACCTCTGACTCTTTTTCCCCACTTTACAATTTGACAGCCACATCATTGTTATCAAACAGCCTTTCCAAAGGGACCAAACCTTTAGGAATTATATTGGTGGACAACTCAACTATTTCATGTGCTGCAATTTTACTTTGAACTTTGGCTCATCAACTTCATGGTCATGTTCATTCTCCTGATCAATCTACAGATCTATCACTACAGGGAATCTAGTGAGTTCAACATCGTCTTCAAAAACCTTCCAAAATTTTACATTATCAGGGAGAGAGGGCATGTATTTAACTTGAATTTCGTAAGATAATTTATGAGGCAGAGGGGGTATGAATGCACAAGCGGACACAGCCAATTCATTCATGGCTCTAGGTACAAATGAAATCTTAAAATCTGCAAAATCACTAATTTCCTTCAATACTTCATCTCTGTATGCCTTCAGCCTGACATGATTGGCTTGAAAGGACTTATTCACCTGTTGGATAATCAAATTTGCATCTCCAAACACTTGCAATTTTTTAATGCCCTTCTCCTTGGCAGCATTCAGCCCCAAAAGTAGTGCTTCATACTCATCAATGTTATTGGTCACTTTAAAATCAAGTTTAAAGGACAAATGAGAGGTTTTCTTAGAGGGAGAAATGAATACCACTCCTGCTCTAGATGATTCCCTAGTGCAAGCACCGTCAAAGAACATGGTCCAGAGATCGTCTTCTGCTGTTTCTATGGGCTGAACTATGATCTGATCTGTGGGCTTTCTGAGCAACAATGTATCAGGAAGTGAATCATCAATTTGCAAGATACAGGATCCCATATCTGTATCTACTGAATAGATAGGATGATTAGATGGATTTTTCTCGTCACTGATAACATATGCCAACTAAGATTCTTTGTAAAGCCTTTTGTTCACCCCTCAGAAAACAGGGATAGTAGCATAAGAGAGATCCATTTGAAGAGTGCCACCTAATCTCTTCATCCATGATCTCGATAATAAGCATACAAATTTTGGAGGTATGTCAGCTACCACTATATCCATCACCATTGTCTTCATTGATGCTTGGGTCAAGGTCATAGCCAAATCCTTAATCATCCCAAGAAATTTTACCTTCCAAGAATCAAAGGAAAAAAGTCATGATAAGACTTGGTGATCTCCAACCCAAGCTCATCCATGACAGCCTTTGGCATTAGATTGTGCGAAGCACCGAAGTCCAACAAACCATTTTGCAGTGTTTTTTCATGAATATTTAAAGAGATGTAGAAAGGAGGACGGCTTTCATCTCTGTCTTCTACCATTTGGCCCAGAGTAATGGTAGGTTTATCATCATAAATATTGAGGATATTAGTAGAAAGGGAGACAGATTGGGGATCTAGAGTTTTTAGAATATCTCTTTTAAACATCTCATTTTTCATCAGCTCAACAAGAGGAATAGGAATCTTAATCTTTTGTATTTCAGCCTCAAAATTAAAAGAATATGGAACCTTATCAGCAGCTTTATCAGAAACCTTTACCTGATTTGATGGGGCTTCTTGAATTTTTTGTTTTTCGACAGGAGGCTAACTTTTTGGAGTTTGATGGTTGACAGGGGCAGCAGTCTTCTTGGGAGGAGCTGATGCTTTTGCCTTTGAAGACTTTGTTGGCTGATCTTCTAATGTATGGTCTTTTTTCTTAACAGAGGCAGCAGTCTTTTCAGGAGAGGCTGATGCATTTGGCTGAGCGGCATTAGATTTAGATCGAAGGTTATATCTGTTCTTATCCTCTGCTGTGAAAATGCCATCACCAAGGAGATCATCTTTTGTTTGTTCAGTCATTAATGATTCCTCATAATCTTGTTGTGTTAGATAAGACTTCCCTGTCTCTTTTCCAACACAATGAATGCCACCTTCTTCATCTTACTGATCTTCACCATTGTCATCATCCATCACAATATTCTGAAGAGGGACCTTTATCCTATGATCTTCATTAGAATTATTTTCTCTCTGCAAGATTTGAGTTGGCTGATTATTCCTTCTGAAGCTGTTGGGATTTAGATTAGGATTTATGCCTGTAGGATCATAAGTACTTCTACTTTTCACAGGCTGTTTATTTTCGATCTTTATCTTAGATATCTCGAAGGTTAGAGATTCTAGCATCTTGGCCATTTTATCGAGTTTTGGATCAGCATGTGATGAAGATGAGGCTTCATTCTCCGATCTTCTCCTATTAGATACTCCTTTTCACTTCTGGGAGGACAGAATGTTCAATTCCACCTCAAGGGCAGCATCTTGCATGAGGGATAATGTCGGTGACCTCCTTTCTCTCAACAGTAAACAGAAATCTAAATCAAAGGCATCAGAATATGTAATCTTGGCAAAAGCATCTGATGGTTTTATCTCGACTGGAATTTTTCCATACATTTGGTTAAACCTCTTGGTGAAATTAGAGACTGACTCATTGCTTTGTTTCCTCAAGTTGCCAAATTCTGTGGTGTAGTAGACAAAATCTCTTATGTCACCCCAATGTTTCAGGAATATCTCATCCAATTTCTCGATTCCGACAATGGAACCAGCAGGAAGTTATTTAAACCATTTCCTAGCATGGACATCTAGGCTTTGGACAAAGACTCGTGTCCAAACATCTTCTTGCTCAATATTAAGGTTCTCTGCATAACTGTAAAATGCCTCAATATGTTCTTTAGCGGACACATCACCTTCGCCCGTGAATTTAGGCATATATTTCTGATAGTCTCCTGTGGGCATGGCTTCTACTGGGTTCGGAAATATGAGTGGTGCATACCTAGCAGCTAGGATTTGTTTCATCTTAGTCAGAGGAGGAGGTGGTGCAGCCATGACTGTCAGAGGTGGGGAAAATGATATTTTCTTCTTCAAGTCTTCAACACTGGATGAATGTGAAATGGGTGAATCTTCCAATGGGAAAGAGGTCTGATAAGAGGCTCTGTAAAAATTTGCAAGCTAGCCAGCTAAATTTTCCTCACCCTTAGCAGATAGCTCTTGGAGGAGATGTTCAACAGCAATGAGGCTAGTATAGATGTTCAAGTGGTCTTCTTGTTGCTGAGAATGGAAAGATTCAAGGGAAGAAGAATTGTGGCTTCTTTCTAAAGTTTTTTCAATCAAATTATAGTCTATCAATTTTTTATCACTAGGATTTTCCTGTTGATTTAAAAGAGTTTGTCCTTCTACAGTATCTACAGTTGTTTTATCATCAGGTTTTTTCTGATAAGAACTCAACTTTTTCTGCAGTAGATTTTTCATAACTGAAAAGAGGATTACCTTTTGGATCCGCTCTTGAAGTTTGACCTTGAATCGTCTTTCCTTTTCTGAGAATTGATTCTGGATTGGACACTAGTGTGATCGGTGATTCTTGAGGATTCTCCCTAGTACTGATCCTCTTAGGAGCCAAGATTAATTTCTGGAGTCGCCACCAAATTCGTCCTTCGTGGAGTCACCAGATAGATGATTACAACCAACTGAAAATGTATAATCTTTGTCTATCATCAAAGATCATCTCTATGTCATATCCCAGGAAAGCAGAGCTTGAATTCCGTCTCCCCGGCAGTGGCGCCAATTTGTTATCACTCCAAGAAACTCCTTAGGGTTGTAGGCTAAGGATGCTTGGTAACTTAGAAATAATGGTTTTTTATGTTTGGGACAATGGATTCTTCAATGATTTGTATAAGAAACAACTCATCACACATCTAGAGATACAATGCTTTCAGTAAACAATAACCAGATCAAATAATTGAAAGAGAGAATGGAGAATACTATTCTTGATTTTCCAATACAAGTAAAAGTAGGGCCTAATACAAGACAGCAAGGAATTCTTTAATTTCAAGCCTATGAGTTCAACAAAGAGGTAACAGTATTTATGAACTAATATAAACTGGAATTAAAGTACAGAGAATGAAAGATGAGCAATTCTGGTATTGCAAACGAAAGGAAACTCCACTTTATTTCTGCAAAAAGAGTCTATACAATAGCATGAAAATGTCTCCCAGTTTGAACCCTTGTTTCATATCAAAAATAGGCATTTATAGCCTCTTACAAACAGTTTCACAGATCCTAAAAACATGGATCTGTATTTAATAAGAACAATTCAATTCTATCTAAACAACTTGAAAATAAAGTCTTAATCACTAAACTTAGAACTCGAACTATCTTCAATCTCCAAAATTCGCCATTTGCATCCTTTCGCTCCTGGTATCTGCAATGTGGTGAAGAATAGCAGGACACCTGTCTTGACAGTTGGATCTCCCAACGTTCATGGTCGATTTTTGAGGAAATGGTTTTGCATGTATTACCAAAATTCTCTCGAACCTCTGATGTTGAACCCTTTGCATGCGATCTGATAGCCCATTGATACACTGGAGCTCCTTCAAAACCTATTTGGAATGAACTGTCCTGTCCTTGGCTTCAAAAATTACTTTTCCAGCTTTCAACAGCTAACTCGTTTAATTTTTCGCGGGTTAGTTGTTGAAAGCCGTCACTTTCCACAACTAACGGGTCATAAAATATAGCTTTGCGCTAGTGAAAGCCCCGATTGCGCTCAAAATGTGTTTTCACCTCCAAAATTTCGATTTCATCAAAATTCAGTGTGTTCCCAATTTCTCACCTTGCATATTAACGGCGACTTGAGCGAGAACCTTCAGATCTGGATGAGATTTTTGCTTCTGTTTTTGTTTTAACCTTCTTATCTGCCTTTTAAGGCATTTGGCAAGCCACCATCGGCTATTGTAATCTTTGGTGAGTTTTTTCTTTCTTTTCTTCTCTTTAACACTTTCCCTAGCCAATCTCTCAAATGCAATATTGGTTTTTTCAAAGTTCTCAGACAACTTCTTATACCTTTCTTTAATTACCCTTTCCAAAACCTCTTGCTGGGAAATTACCTCCTTCAGATGCTTGATCTTCTAAGACTTCTTTGATTTGGAGATTTTTGATGTTTCTCCCTCTTCTGTATGAGTGAAGGTCTCATAGTTTTGTGCACACTCAGTTGTTTGTTCAGGATTCTCAGTGACAGAGCATTGATCTTGTTGCTCTGATTCTGAATCTGAATAGGGCAAGTTTAATATATTCTTCCCTGTACTCTGTTCTGTAGGATGCTCTGTGATTTTCTCTGTGGTCTGCTCAAAGTTTAACCTTTTCTTCGACCTGCGGGGCTTCACTCCAGAAATTCTGTCTTCTGGAGGTCCTGGTAGGGTCCTTCTTTTTCTTGAACTACTTTGAGGAGAAGACTATTTCTTTGAAGGTTTCCCTAGTTCATTTGCCAGTTGGGTCTGTGTTTCAAAACCTTCCCAGAATAAAAAATGATCCCAGCTCCTTCCCTTCTGTTTCAATTCCTCCAGGATGATTAATTTTATGAGGCCGAAGTGACATAGAGTACTTTTTATGCTCAAGGGTTGATCCCTAATCTTCTTGCAAACCTTAGTCAAACTTTTATATAGGAAAAAAGGTAAATTAATGGGATTCTTGCCTGTGAAATGGTCCAAGAGTTTGATGTGATACATCATAACTTTATCATACCTGCCCTCTGAAGTAATGTACAATTGAATGCCTTTGAACAACTCCTGCCATTCTTCTTCTAGATAGGAAACCAGCATACCTTTTTTCCATGCCTTGTGCTTGTATCCCTCTTTCAAATAAGCTCTGAAATCCAAATTTTTGGGAGCAGTGGTTTTAAACCATCTATGACTAGTTCTTGGTAGGCTTGTTGTTGTAGCAATAGCAGCTTCATCCACTCTAATTTCCATGGACCCAACATAAGCTTTGTTCCCATCGAAAGTCTTGGCAAAAGCTTCTGTTGTAGACTGGTGGCAACCAATTTGCAATCTTTCAACGAACCCAATACACCCTGCGTTTGAAAAATGTCTCTGGACTTCAGGGTGTGTCTGCAAAAAGGACAGGCTATCCAGCTCTCTCTTGAGTAGAGAACCACTTCATTTTCTCACCATTCTGTAGCTCGAAGATCCTGACAATTTGTAACCCCTGCAACTGCTGGTCAAGCCGAGTTTCTGCGCTATTAAAAGCACTTCGGGAGTCAGTTCTGTTTTAAAACATTTGAAACTTTGACAGACCTCCGCGAATAAGGTATGATATGGAAACAATGACTTGATTTGATGCTTATTAGGCTGGCAGTACCTCCTCTATACCTGCACCACTGAATTCGAGCTTGACATCCCTGATGCCATGATTATGGAGCGTGAGTTTCTGAGCCAAATTTGCATCACAATCCTATTCTGACGTGCAAAATTGAGTTTCCATCATTACCCACTCTCATCAGTGCATGATTTGGATTTGCCTGATGTGGGATGATCATATCATCATTTCCTTTTAGATGTGGATATCACGCACGTGATTCCCTCTTTCTTCAACCAACGACCCGTGGAAAATGCCTCTGTTAGTTGTTCATACTTTCCGCTTTCACCAGCGCATGACCCTATGGAAAACCCCCGTTAGTTGTTGAAAATCTTCACTTTCCTTAGCGCGTGACCTTTTAAGAACTACTTCTTAGCTGTGGAAAGTTTCCAGTTTCACCAGTGCATAACCTTGTAAAAACCGCTCCATAGTTGTGGAAAGTATGCACTTTCAACAGCGCACGACCCGCGAAACTGATTGTTAGACATTTTGAAATTCACCACTTTCAACAGCGCACAGACTTATGAGAAGCGCTCCTTAGCTACTAAAATTCGCCACTTTCCACAGCTAACACTCAACTTTTGGACACACGTTAGCTGTTGAAAGTGAATTATGCAAATTTTGAAAAGAAGACTTTATGGATCATATTATTTTCTAAGTCAAAAACCAAAACCTAAATTTTGCAACTATAGAAACTCAAAAATGACTTGAGGACACTACCGATAGCCATGCTATCCACCACAAAACTTGACCAAAAGGAAGGTTTCATTTTGGGAGTTAACAGATTGCACCTTGGAAAGTGTCCTCCATATGTAAGAAGTTGATGATCTGTTGATCATCATCGAACACTCTCCAATTGGTGATGTTATCCGGGATCGACGACCTGAACAATAATTCAAACGAAAATTCATTCGGAGAAAGACCTTCTGTAGGAAAAATTTTAGAAGCAACGTTAGCCAATAGGTCAGCCTCATAATTACTTAGTCTGGGAATGGAATTGATGTTAAATGCTAAAAATTTATGTATCAAACTCCATACCTTAGTTTGGTAACTTCTCAGATGTGGTGACAAGCAGTGTATGGATTTTCTTACCTGTCTGACCACTATCTCTGAATCACCGAACACTATTAAATTTCTTACGTCCATATCCAAATCTTTTTTAAGCCCCTATAGGAGTGCTTCATATTCGGCAATGTTATTAGTGCACTCGAATTCTAATTGACAAGCAATAAAATTCTTATTGCATGTGAGGTCGATGAGTACACACCCTGCACCGGCTCCTTCTTTGGATTTGGATCTGTCAAAGTACAGTGACCATATCTGAGTTTCATCAGCAGTATTTGGCACGCTTGGTAGAGATTGTGACTGAGTACAGGTCATGAGTTCTGATTACTGCCAGGGATCCGTGAAGGGGGAAATTTTGGTCATGAAGTTACCGAAGAAAGTGTTCATTCCCTGCATTTCGAATGAATTAGTGGATGTAGTGAAAGGTTCATTCGGATCATTCAAATCTGTCACGGTATGCTTGAGATAACGTTCACAGTTTATCCTAATTTTATTTGGCTGTCCATTTTCCGGCAACCACAAATGAGACTAGTCTATGGCAAAGTAACCATGCAGTTGCTCAGACCAGTCCCTGCTTAAAAGTAAACCATAGACTTATGGGATGTCAACAACAATGATATCAATAATTTGGTGAACTTTAGGATTAGAAGATAACCTAACCAGAACATCTTCAAGTTCATTGATTACCTTAACGTTCATCCGATCAAGCTAAATGATTTTGAGACTAGAAGGTTGAACTTTTGTGTTAAATTTTTGGCAAACAGATAAAGGCATCACATTTGATGATGCGCCGGAATCCACCATGCAATTATGTACATTTCTATTGAAAATTTCAAAAGTTAATAAGAAAGGCAGGACATTTTCATGAGTATTAACAGCATAATTCAGGTGATTTTTTGGCGTTGTCCCTGAAACAATTTTATTTACATTCGATACAGTTTTTCCAGTTAGATCCCTTTTATCCGGAAGTTTGGATGTCATTTTAGTGGGGATCTTTTGGGTTGTTTTAGAACTGATTTATGTAGTCTTTTTTCCACTAGGATCACTATTCTTACTATTTTCTGTGACATTTTGAAGCATTTTCTGTAGAATAAGAGGAAATTTCAAAAGCTCGTAAACAAAAATATTATCCCTCAATTTATTTAAATATTCAATCAAGTCATATTCTAAGACTGGGGCTATTAAACTCTATTTTATTTCAACTTGCTTCGATTGTTTTCGAGGCACATTAGTACTCATTTCGGGAGAGGATTTTCTTTGTACTTTGCTTCTTGTGTTGTAAGGGTGGACAGTTTCAAAGTTTGCTTGAAAAATATTGTCAGAGAAATGTCTGAAGATATTGGGAGATGACTCCTCTTCTTCAGGTACTTCTTCCTCAACTATGTCTTATGAAATTTCAGGGGGTACATAATTATCATGTGCTTCAAGAATGGTTTGTAGAGCATATTGTAAGCTTTCAAAATTAAGACCTTTAGGGGTTGGATTTGGCCAGTTGGGGGGAAAAGGATTTCTAAAAGGAGGTTTAAAAATTCCTTTGCTTGAGGATGCTTCTTCGGTCAATCTCTTCAAGTATATTACTTAATTGAATAATATTTGGACAACCTTTTGCAAACTTTCTAAGTCTAGATTTTCTGGTTGGCTTTTAGCTTGGGGAGGCCTTGCAAGGATTTCTATTTTCTTTTTAGAGGATGAAGTTTTTTCAGCTTCACTATTGAGATTGTCTTTCAATCTTAATATATCCTTTTCAATTTGTCTTGCATCTTCAAAGGCTTCCAACAATGTAGACTTTTTAGACCTTTTAACCCAAATTGCTATATTATTACACAGGGCTTTGGTGTAATATGCAACAATTAGGCTCTCAACAGGCATTGAATCTACCAGAATTTGATTCTTTAACGTAAGGAATCTTTGGTTAAAATATTTTACTTTCACCTTAGGGTTCATTTTTAGGCTAGAGAGTTCCATAACCAAGACTTCAAGGGATTTATCATCCCCAAATTTCTCTAAGAAACAAGTTTCGAATTTGTCCCAAGAGACAATGGTATGGGGTTGTTGGGAAAAATACCATGTGGAGGCATTTCCCTCAAACGTATAAGGAAAGAGTCTACATACAACATCTTCATGCTCTACACTTCAGAGTCTAATGGCCAACATAAACTTCTTTATGTGATCCTCAGCAAATTGTTTAGAATCTAGATCAAACTTAGGAAACCATTTCTCCGGGTGTTTTGGTAGTGGGTGTTGAGGTCCATGTACAACCACGACATCTTGATCAAGCTAGGGTTTGGCGGGATTGTTTTGGTTTGCCATGGGTGTAGGTGGTGTCGAAGGTTGAGATGGTTCAAATGAGGAATTACCTTCGTCGGATGACTCTCCTCCCGAAGAGGATGGAGATGTACCAAGTGGGGAAGGCGAGATATCAGATCCTCCAACTCCAAGAGTAGGGATTTGGGCAGGATCTGTAGTATTATCTCCTAAAGGGTTTAAAAGCAGACCAATGCCTTCAAGTTTCTCTTGGATATCTGATAAATCTAAAGGTCGATTGAGAGGTCTACTAGGTTGTCTGATATGGGCCAAAGCACTATGTGTCCTTATGAGTGACTAACGAACAATTTCTTGTACATCGGCCCCTTGAGGATTTGGTGTTATTGTATCAACGAGAATCTCAGGATTTTCATTCGAGGTAGTTGTTGTTTCAAAAGTAACATTGTTTTCTGAGTGACTACGTGTTACTATAAGGGAGCGAGTGTGTGGGGGAGGAGTCTTACAACCTCCACGTGCCATCAATTGCAATCAGGACCTCCTTCTAGAGCCATTTGTTGATGGGGGAAATCAACCATTCATCAACTGGAAGAACGAGTCTGGTTCGGGGTTGTCTAAGTAACCCAAGCTGCTTGGTGTGACTCGTTCTGATGGGTTTAATGGATTCGTTAGCCAATATGAAATCCTAAAAATAAAATGAAAAGAAAGGAATAACTAACTAATGCTAACAACTATAATATATATATATATATATATATACACACACACATATACTTACTCTAATATAATTGTTTTAAGTGTGTTTAGGCAGAACAAGAAAACATAAAAATCCCATTTATGAACAGCATTTACAGGTTGTGAGTCTTACTGGAAACTCACGAGATCAATGTTAAAATAATTGCTTTTGAAAAGAAGATAAATAAAGAACATTCAAAACATTTTTGTTTTCTCTATATTAATCTTAACAAATCATGAATTAACTAAACTATGAAACACAGATGTACAGATAGTCAAAAGTTGATCTAAACTTTTTGGTTTCACTATTCATAATTGACAAAAATTAGAAACATAAAGGAGCTAACTTGATGTTAGTTTGTGAAATGTATCTAGGATTCTATGTGAACAAGAGGCTTCCAGCCACCACGCCTATGAGATAAATCTGCAATAGACTTATAGTGAAAATGTTCTGAATAAATTCATAACCTGCCCTGGTAACTAAAATTTAATAACATAATAGGTAATACAAATGCACCCTATGATCTTATGATCGCAAGTGATTACAATAAGATAAATTTGAGTGTAACACATTGCATTTCATTATTCAACTAAAACTCAAAGAGAAATCCTGTCATTTAAATTAAAGAAATGATCATAGTGTCAATATCTAAAGAAACAAATTATGGACGATATTTATAACATGAGTATCCCAAAACATAATAGATCATTGAGTCTAAATCTACAAGACCTATTAATATACCAGGATTAACAAAACATTAATGAAAACACCATTCACAAAAGGCTAAAGCCAAAATGCTTATGCGTTGTTTCATTTAGTCTTGGAATCATTCATCCATATTATGCTCTAGGCCAAGATGCCTGTCAATTACAAAATGCATGGTTTTTAAAGTGTCTTTAGGAAATCTGATCTCCCTATCTGTGAGGATAATATCAGATCCCATAAGATCAAAACATTACAAATATGGGGGTCTACAGCCACCCATGATCAAATTGTATCTTCAAACATTTATGAAATTTTTCCCTATTTACAAAAGCAGATAACTAATCAACTAGATCGAGCATGTTCCATTCCATAAGATCAACATTTGATATACCATGTCCTGAAAAAAATGAAATGAGAATAAGTTAAATATTTTATTAACAAATAATTACTAAGTTTTATATGAAAATGAATTGGCTACAGAATCTCTCGATTATGTAGTCGATCTTATATTGGTAAAAGAAATCCAAGTTTAAATGATTTGATTTTTAAAAATAACATGGTTGTAATAAAATTCGTCTTACCATTTAACCAAATAACTAAACAAAGATCAAGATATCTCGGAATTTATTATGGCCTTCACACTGTCATCATTCTTTATTACAATGTTGCCTGTATTTTTAAGACGCTTGGCTTGTCTCTGTTCATTTTCCTTGAGTTCACGGTTTTCTTTTGCTAATGATTCATTGTGAGCTATGAGAGCTTTGATCCTCACTTGGAGAATGGGGATATCTTTATAATACTACCCAATCCATTGCAAGCAGACTTCGCAATGCATAGTAGGGGCGATCTATTGAGGGAGTGTATAATTGGGTGCAAGAACATCAACGCTACCTGTTGTCGGCCCTTGATTGAGATTTATGCCAATAAACCCCTTGATACCCTTGAGGCATGGTGGGAGATTTTTAACATAGTCGAATGGTTGATTAGGATCTGGTTTGGGACAATCTAGATCTTCCTCTACAAGAAATATTTCAATCTTAGAGTCTGAATCCTCACGGATCTCGATCAAATCGATTGAGCTCACATGAGGCTTGGATCGATTATGCAGACTTCTCGAAATGAGTCGACTAGACCTGTTATTTTGAAACCCTACCATTGCATTCTTTTGTTTGTGAGACTTGTCAATACAGGGCTTCGTATTAGCGTTAGGGTCAACAAATAGGTCATGCACAGCAGTATCATTTAACTCAGGATTGACCTTCTATTGTCCAGGTAAAAACTGATCAATTATTACCTCATGAAGAGGGTTTTTCTTCAAAGGAACTGGCTGGTCATTTGAGAAATCACAATGTTTCTCTATCATATGCTTATCCAACATATGGTTTTCTGTAGGAACGTCTGTAAAAAAACCATTTCGAGCTAAGAACCCATTCCAATCATCACTCAAGGTTTTCAAATGATGAACCAACAACATTTTAATTAGACCATGATGAAAGATGCTAGAGTCAAGGCTCTGCTTCTTGTATCTTTTCGGCATTTTGTACAGACTCCTTAGCAAATAAAATGGCACATTCAAATGGAAGCCTATAAAGTGCATAAGAAATCGCACATGGTAAAGAAAAACCAGGCCATAACGGCCCTCACAGGTAATAAATTGTTTAAGAATTGATAACAAACCATGCCATCTAACCTTGAGCAAGGAAACATGAATACCTTTATCACAGCATTCAATCTTTCTATAAGTCACGAAAAGACTCCAGGGCACTTCATCAATTTTCGAATTCTTAAACCACTTCTAACCAGATAGAGGAAGCCTTGTTGCTTCACTAAAAAATTCAGTCACCTCCAGCTGAATATCACCAACCTTTTCTCTGCAATCATCAAACGTTTGGGAGAATTCTTTGGCCACGCGAAGGATATACCATTTGAACTTCTTAATTAAAATATTCCAACCCTGGCCTTTCAAGTCTTCGACCACATCATCATGGGACAGCAATGCTTGAGATCCATTAGGATCTATTCGGACTACATGGGCCATTAAGGGTATGACCAGACTGTAACAAGGGAGACTCAAACTAACTGTGGGTTTAAATGATAGAAGCAGAAGGAACAAGTTCGAGCGGATACCATGGAAACAAAATAGGCAAAGAACCTGTGTGATCACAGAATACACATGAAGGTCTCGGTCATGGAGTTTGAACACTTCTTGTAATGAAATCCCCGAGTACATAGCACTACCCAAACCCTTAACTCGTAATGAGAAGCCTATCACTTCATTCTGCCAGCCAAAACAAAGTACAGGATATGATTCTGGTGCGCTTAATTCCCACGTCATGTAATGGATAGAGTCGATTTGCAAAGGGTTGAAATGAATATGTTTTTATAATCCAAATGTGAATCGATATTTGATATTATAGTTGATTTACAAGGGATTCAAATAAATAATCTTACAGTCCAAATGCAAATCAACATGGGTATTATATCGAAATTCAAACAAACTCAAAAGGAAAAATCATTCAAGTATTAAATAAGATGTAAGTGAATTGAACCTTTAAAAACCATGCTTGAATAGGGATATAATACGAAATTAAGTTTTCATGCCTGATTCATGCTTTCAGTCATGAATCAAG
>SNQJ01S0007606.1:54527-77285 GCA_010110895.2 Picea sitchensis
GAATTACATTCATTAGAAGCACCAACTTCCTTTGTTTTCTAGTTGCAACTGGAAGGAGGCTCCAACCCCCTAGTTTCTCAAGCTACAAGTTGAGGGAAGCTCCAACTCCCCAATTCTCTGGCTACAACCCCCTGTGTTCTCCAGCTACAACCGGAAGGTGGCTACAACCACCTATCCTTGCCCCGTCCAACTGCCTTGAAGTATAAGTAGAATGATGGAACCATTGTCAACCTGTCACTATGAGATATACTGCTATACAAGTGTATCAACTTGTATCCAATCTGTACAACTGCCCTGTAATCAAACTGTACCTGAACTGAACATGTATCTACAAAAAAACAACATATACGCGACCTATACTGTTGTAGCCTACGTATGTACGCACCCTATATGTTATGCATCCCATGTATGTACACTACCAAACTGTTATGCAGCCTGTGTATGCCTTCTGAAAACTAGGGTTTCCTTTTTCTTGAAAACTTCTGAATCTTTGTAACTTCTTTCACATAGATCTGTAACATGTCACTGTATCCAGACTGTAATTGCACCCTATTCATGCATCCTCATATATAACCTTTACTCAAGGCAAGTATGTCTCTCTCTAGTCATGTGTCATATAGGTATGTGTAATCATGAACAATTATAATATCCCTCACATGATCTTAGTCATCAACCCCTTTCTGATATTCAGTCTCTCAATACATCAACTACTACACAAATACAAGCTCTCAACCATGTAGCATAAAAACACTTAGCCATATGCAAAGAAATAAAATATGTGTCTCACAAGAAGTATCAATGATGAATATACCATCACTGTATTTCTGTAGATCTGACTTATGCAGAAGATCCCATGAAGCCACTAGTCTCTCTAGGGAGAATCCTCAAATATCCATTGCCATTCCTCATGCATACATCAAAATCCAACTATTCATAGAAATAAGACATAACTTTTGAGCCAATGGATGGATCTGATGTATATGAGCACTTTAGACCTTCCTGGGAGATTGATCTCAAAATCTACAACCTCTGCATCTTCATCTCTTCAAGTTTCCATGGATTTACCAACATGTACGCACCCTAATACACTGCCATTCCACGTATAACTCAGCATGTATGCACCTTGTACACAGACAACCCGTGTATAACTCAACATGTACGTAGCTTGTACACAGACAAATTACGTATAACTCAGCATGTACGCACCTTGTACACAGACAACCTGCGTACACCTCAGAAAATAGGGTTTTTCTGTAATTCCGAGAATTTCTCCGTCAACCCTTCATGCTACCTTAGAGGTTCACCACTTCAGATGTATCCACAAGTATTTACAAGAAGATTTACACAAGAAAACAGATATACAATATGTACATGTGTGTTTTATGAGTGAGATTTGTCTATTATTTATATCTTCATGTAGCCTTACACTTTCCTTATTTTAGGGCTTCTTCATTTAAATTAATTTATTTTTGCAAAGAACTTTGACTCTTCAGGGCTTCTATGAGACTCATGAGGGTTCTCCAAATTCATATGGTCATAACTCTCTAACCGTGAGGAGTTATGTGATGTTCCACGTACCACCGGAAACGAAATGATAAGCACTATCCATCTAGGATAGTTTCACTCACAAATTCATTGTCCTTCATATCATTATTCCTCAAATAAGCATGGGTTCTCTCACTCCGTAAAGAGTCTTCCCATGAGGTATTTTACCATAAGGGGACCACTTTGGAGTTCATCCATTGTTACTTCTTATCAACCATGACAAGACAATAATGAGTCATCTTTACATCAAACTATCTTGGGTCCATTACCCAAACCTTGTGCTACGGGGATTTCTTCAAGGATTGACATCAATGACAACCAACATTAATCAACATCCACTCAAATTGAAAATAGCTATTTTTTCCTTTGTATTTCTTGAATAGTTGTGCACTATGAAATACTTCTTTAATCCCAACATACAGGCCTCTGCTTCCTCTCCCTTCTTAATTTCTCCATAGAAGGTAGGAGGTTTTTCTTTCTTAAATTCCTCTATTAGGGAATTATTGGAGTGTCTCTTCTTCTTCCTATTATGGGTGGTGGGCCCAGTTCCCCTGTTGGATCCCCTTCTGTAGTAGTCCTTGCACAAGAGGAATCTGTGGAAGAATCTTCTTTGCTTGGGTTCCACTTGGAACTCCTGTGCATTTTCCTTGAGGAAAAATTTCCTATGTTGTTGTGTGTTATCCCATGCTTTTGAATTTTTGATGGGCTCTTCCACTTCTCATACTTTTGTCTTCCCACATTGTTGGTCACTGGTCCTTGTTGCAACTGCCTCTAAATTTCAGACAATATTTACATCAACACTACATTTAGCTCTGTCTGCTTCTCTTGTTTTCTAATGAGCTTTTCATTATTGGCCCTATAGCTTTTGAGTTCAACCTTCATACTTCTCATTGTCTCTACCCTATCTGGAGGGGTCTTGACGAATCTCATCTCATCTGACTTCTCTTCTCTAATTCATGAGGTTTCTTCCATTTCTAGTAGTACTAGACTCTTGTTGTTTTCTTCTCTTCTAAATATCTTATATGTGTTGAAACAATAGGCCACCATTAGCTTATAAAAATTGGAAAGAGAAAACAACACAATTTCATAATTTGTGTCCCTCTTGTCAGGAACATTCAGATCTCTGTTATTAGATTATTAACATGTTCATTTTAGATAACATACAACATTTTTAATGCATAAAAGAAAGGAAATAGAACTTCAACAACCTTTTTATAGTCCTTGGCATACAAACCATTTATCTTTGTTGGCCCACCCAAGCCTAGAATTTGAAACCTTACTATGATACCACTCTGTAACACACTCGACCCACTAAGCGATCATTAGGGAGGCAGGGTGTCCAAATTTATCAACTCTTTCCTAAAAATATCTTCCTAATTATCACCTTTAAAATAAAACTAATCCCAAAATTCGATTCTTCTTGTATAGGGATTTCCAACAACTATAAATATGTTAAAATATGAGCTCGGGATTGAAAGTCATGATCTTTTGAAGATTTTAGGCCTTTTTCCTACCAAATTCCACCTCTTACCCACATGGGCCCTTGGAATCCATAACATCTTATGTGGTAGGAAGGTGTGTGTTTATGTTTCGGTACTCATGGTCTCGATGTGGAAATCCCTGAACAAACCTGACATGATTGACAAGCCTTGGCACAGAAACCCTTCACATCTAAGAATCCAAGCCTCCCAAATGGGTGACACTAGTAGTTCCATTCCAAATACCACATGTTTCATATATCTAGGGAAATACACCTATTGATCTTGTCAGGAAACCTCAACATGGAACCCAGAAGCAATCTGGGCATCCAAACTACTTCAAAATGCAACCCTCACACACTTCTAAATGTCCAAATATCTAGATATCCCTTCTCAAAACACAATGGGTCCCACAGTACTGGACTTCCACCCAAAAATCCCTCATTGGCCCCTTTCTCTAACATGTTCCCAAAGCCAAGGCACCACTTGCCACTAAATCATTGGTTGCAAAAAGAATGGGTCACACCTCCTCCTTTCTCCTTTATACCTTCAGAGCGCAACTTGCATGCCCTTCAAATTGGACGGTGGAGATCAAAGGAATATCGATGATCGTCATCCTTTTCCCTTCCCATGGCTTATCGACTGATAATAGAGGGGGGGGGAGGGGTCGAAAATATGGATACTGCCATTTTTGGTGCGCGTGAGGTGGCAACCATCCATTGGTTTTCTCCCTGATTTTTTTCAAACCCACCAAGTGACCCCCCCAAAAAAACCATCTGGATACTTAGTTGGAGCTTCACGTGAATGACCATCGATGTGGCATGCCACCTAACATGCCACTTTCTATCAAGGCTGGACACACAAATGATGTGGCATCGACACATGGCGATTGACTTGACATACCTTGCATGAATAAATATTGCATGGAATGACATGTGGTATGACATGGCATGCCATCTAGACTGTCTGGGTATGTTGACATGGCATGATGACATCATAACAATTATATGTTCCCACTATGTAACTCCCACAATCATATTTTGACACCTATCTCGACACGCCAACCTTGATTTCATCCACATGTTCTTTAGAATTCCTCTGGCTCATAATCTTTCAAGGAAAAAGGGCAGAACCCTATCCCAGAACCTTGTCCATCCGGGCATTTGGGTATCCAAGGAAGACTTAAGGAAACAATCCCTGGGGGATCTGGATGACCATATGTTTGGATACATCTCTCCACACTCACCAATGGGTAATATAAGTCAAAGAACTCCCCCAACAAGTTGGATGCTCATATCTTTGGATATCCCCGATGCTACGCATCGAAATATCTGAGATTTAGTACCACTCATTCTACATTCTATGTTAAAGGTTTCAGATGTTGGATTTCAGACCTTCTCCTCCCATCTTTAACTAGAAGTATGAACTACTTCTTGCATAAGGATAAAATGAAATCCCTCTCACTCAACTTAACTCAAAAATGACATCCACTGCATGTATATTTCACCGGTTCTAATCCATAATCATTCAGGAGACTAGGGTTAAATCATTTGTATGGGAATCAATTCCATGTAACTCGGACTACTTGTGGCTTACCAACCCAACCATCTTGATATTTGAAACTATATTGGCAAGAGGTATGCATGCTTAGATAAGGTTTAGTTAGATAAACTATGGAAGCAAAAAGGAACAGAAAAACGAAGGAAATTTACAATAGTTCCCAAGGGCACAAACTGTTGGTTGTGGAGCCTGATTATCTTCCTGATGCAGAGGTCCTTTGCTTTCAGCCGTGTCTATACCCCATGAAGTATTTACACCCCAGAAGTATGTACACTCTTCCACGCGGGGGCTGCATGTACACTCTTCCACGGGGAGTGCAGAGGGGGTACCTCTCATGGTCCATGGGGTCCCATCCCTCTGGGGTCTCATGTTTGCCCCCAAATGGGTCTGGGGTGAAGGCCTCAGATAGTTCTACAGCTTCCCCGAAGAAAAAATTGATTTATAAAAGTATATTGTAATTTCATTGCAAATCTAGACCATTCATTACAAGGTCAGAATAAGAAGTTATGTTAGGATGTTTTGCCCTAGAAGGCAACCTCTTTTACGAGGGAAATGCATTACGCTATGTATGAGCATGAATATCACCTGAGAGGAGATCAGGAGAGAAAGAAGAGGAAGTTAAAACTGGTTTTGTCAAGAGGTTGTATTCCTTCATTTGTTTGATAATAATAAAGGAAGGACTCGAAATTCTCCGTGGATCGAAATTACACTGGGTAAACCACGCGAATTCAAGGTCTCTCTTGTATTGTGAGTCTTATGTGTTTTGTTGCTGCATTTTGTTTTATTTATTTCTTCTATGGGTCCTGCTTTTCTAAATAACCTGTATCAGATCATGAAGGTAACTCCGGCAGAAAAGAGGGTTCCCCGGGTTCTAGGGAGCAATGTCTAAGATGGAAAGTTTAGTGTCCATAAATTTAACGTCCAAGACTACTAGTTATGGAAGATGCGATGGAAGACTATTTATATCAAGGATCTATTCTACCATTGAGTGGAGTAGCAAAGAATCAAGTGGCCATGAAGGACGAAGAAAGGGATATTCTTGACGTAGCGTTCTAGAACGATAATGATCGAGCCCTCGCGCTCACTGGCTTTCGATATTTCGGAAGAAAAGACAACAAAGGATCTAATGGATGCTACCGCCAAATTGTATGAAAACCCCTGATCGAATAAGGTATTTCTAATGAAGAGATTATTTAATATGAAGATGTCAAGGTGGTTCATGGTGTATCATTTAAATGAATGAATACTACATTAATCAACTAAGTTCTGTAAAAGTGGACTGATGATGAGGTTAGGCTCTTCTAATCTTGTGCTCAGTTTCTGCAGTTTAGAATGGCTTGGTCATGGTTGTAAGTAACCTGTCTCTGGTTCAAATAATTTTAAAATTTGATGATGTTGTTGGTGTTATCCTTAGTGAGGAAATGTATCGAATCACGCAGTGAAACATCGTGTGGAAATGCATTTGAATATGGAGGTAGACAAAAGGATAGGGGAAATGGCTCAGGGAACCACGGTAATTATAGGAAGGGCGATCCAAATCCAGACTTGGAAGATAGAGTGCTGGAATTGTGGGAAGAAAGGACATCCTAAGAAAGACTCCAGAGTTCCAAAGAAACAAAGAGATGGACAAATAGAGAGAAATCAAAGAAGCAAATGTAACAGTGATGTGTTACAAGATGTTTGATTCTTTCAGGGATTAATATTTCAATCTTGGTAGTGATGTGGAGCTTCATTTCATGCCACACCCTGATAGGAAACATTTTCTAGATTAGTTCAAGGTGATTTTGGATAGGTCTAATCGGGGTGATAATAGACTTGCGCAAAATTGTTGGAATGGGAAATGTAAAATAAAGCAACTAAATGGAAACAATGGTTGTTGAAAGAGAAAATATGTTCCAGATTTAGGCAAAACTATGATTTCAACAGTAAGGCCAAGGCAAGTGAAGGTTTTATATCCATATTTACGTATAAGATGTGGAAGGTCATCAAAGGATCATTGCGATAGCGAAAAGGAGAAGGGTAGGCATTGTATCTATGTATTGGTAATATCAATTTATACTTTTAGTTTCATTAGAGGGATACAGCACTATGGCATCATAGGTCGACATGAGTGAGAAGGGTATGCGATCCTTCACACAAAAGAAATTTGTTGCCGATCTTAAACAAATTGATTTTGACTGCTGTGAGCATTGTAATTTATGGAAAACAAAAGAGAGTCAGATTTCTCAGAGTCAAAAGAAAAATAAGAATGAAAGTGTTAGAGCTTGTGCATACATGTATGGGGACCATCTCGTATCATATCTTGGTGGCTCTATTATTATGTTACTTTTTATTGATGATGCAACTAGAAAAATTCGGGTTTATTACATTCGACAAAAAACCGGATAAGTTTTGATACTTTAAGAAATGGAAAGCTTTAGGTTGAGAATGAGACAGAAAAAATGTTGAAGTGTCTGTGATCGAAGGCAATGGAGGAATACCGCAAAGAAGGAGTTTGATGATTATCGTCGATACCATGGGATTTGTAGAGAAGATTAGCTCCATGAACACCACAAGAAAAAATGGTGTGTCAGAAAATACAAGACAATCATGGAGCTGCAAGGAGTATGAGATTGCATGCTAGGATTCCCTTACATAGCCTCTAAGATGTTGTAGATACTGAGGTTTACTTAATAAACAGAGGACCTTCTAAGCTCTTGATGGTAGAATTCCTTAAGAGGAATGGACAGGAAAAAAGGTAAACTATCTTTTTGAAAACTTTTATGAAGCATTTGGTCCATATTGATAAAGAAAATAGAACAAAGCTTGAGGCAAAATCCAAGAAATGTAATTCTTTATTGGATATGGTGTTAATGATTTTGCTATTGCTTGTGGATTATGAAAATAACAAAATAATTAGGAGGAGATGTCATATTCAATGAGAAGGTCATGTACAAAGAATGTTTTTGCAGGGAAAGAAACAGAAACAGAAAAACAAGAATACTTAGTGCTTGATGAGATCACTTAAAAGGAAATTCCAAAGGAACTCGAAAATCAAAATGTAATAACAAGAAGAGCAAAGAAAGTACCTCACAAACACCTAAGTAAGAAAGTAGAAGATCTACCAGTTAAGTGCATACCCCCGAACGATACTCTCCCTTTCCATTATATTATTTATTGTTGACTGGATTCCTTTCGTGAACCGCATCGTTAGAAATAAAAAGAAGTGGGAGCAAGGCATGAAAGAGGAAAATGGATTCCTTTGAAAATAAACAGAATTGGGACTTGGTTCAATTACCTACAGAAAAGAGCTAATTGCGTATCGTAAATGAGTTTACAAGCGAAGGAAGAAGATGGAGGAGAAAGTGCTTTGCGACAAGGCTAGACTTGTTGTAAAGGGGTTTAAAAAACAAAGGTATAGATTTGATGAAATATTTTCTTCCGTTGTTAAAATGAATTCAATTAGAACTATTTTAAGTCTTGTGGCAAGAGAAGACGGTATCTTGAACGCTTAGATGTAAAACATCTTTTCTCCATGGGGGATTTGGAGGAAGAAATTTGTATGTTAAATTTACGGGTATGAGGTCAAAGGGAAGAGAATTTGGCATGCATGTTGAAGAAGAGCTTGTATGACTAAATCAAGCTCCAAGGAAATGATATTTAATGTTTGACAGGTTTATGACGTACGTATTATAGGAGATGTCATTCCTCGACCACTATGTTTATTTCAAAAGCCAGAAAAATGGCGTTTATTATCGGCTATTGTATGTAGATGGCATGCTTGTTGCAGGTCTAATATGCAAGATATAAAAATGCTCAAGAAGAAAATATCTAATACATTTGTGATGAAGGATTTAGGAGCTGAAAAGAAAGTGCTTGGTATGAGAATAAATAAGAGACGTGTGAAAAATCGCAAACCTGACATTGTCTCAGGTGAGCATAGAGAAGGTAAGAGAGGTTTAGAATGCGTAATGCAAAACCAATTGGTACACCTTTGGCTAGCCATTTCAAATTAATTAAGCGAAATGTCCAAGGACACAGGAGGATAGAATATATGTACGTATCCCATATTCATTGAAGGCTTGGCAAAATTGATGTATGCAAATGCTCTGTAATAAGACCATATATTTGCACATGCAAAGGGGAGTTGTGAGCGGTGCATATGAACAATCCAAAGAACATTGGGAGGTAGTAAAGCATCTCGTGCATTTGAGAGGTACTACTACACATGGCATTATGTTTTGGAGGTTCATATTTTGTTCTACATGGACATGTTGATTCAAATATGGCAGGATAAAGACAATAGGAGGAGCACCTCATGGTATGTTTTACTATAGGTAGAACAAGAATAAGTCGATTTCGAAACTGCAAAGGTTATTGCACTTTCAACAACAGAGGGCATAGTATGTTGCTGCTACAAGTAGGCTAGTAAAGAGATGATTTGCTAACAAAGGGGTTTATGGAGAAATTGGGAAGAAAGTGAGAACAACAAGTTGTATTGTGACAAATGAGTGCCATCGACTCTTGCAAATAACTCATCCTTCAATTCAAATAATAAGCATATACACGGAGGCACCACTTGGCACATCCACTCCTAAGATGAAAATTGAAGCTTTAAAAAGATACAACAGCCGACCCCGCATGTTAACAAAGGAGTATTCAGGAGAACTGAAGTTCTTGCTCGGCCAAATGGTCTTCGGAAAAGATTGAAGATGAAGATGGAGAATTCTGGCGTCCAAGAAGGTTCAAAGTCCAAAATATACAACAACAGGAGTTGTTGAGATCTACTCATGGGATTGTTGGTCGGAGCCTGATTATCTTCCTCGATGCAGTAGGTCATTTCTTCACGGTTCATTCATGAAGTATTTACACCCCTTAATTATGTACACTCTTCCATCGAAGGGAGTGCAGAGGGGGGCACTCTCCTGGTCCTGGGGTCCATCTCATTGGGGTCCAAGGCTTGCCCCCACGGATTCTCGGCAGGCCTCACGGGGTTCGGGGAAAAGCACCAAAGAAAAATTCACCTTATAAAAGTATATTGCATTTTCGATTGTAAACCGGGACTACCATTATAAGGGTCATGGCATTCATTGGTAGAGATTATATTAGGGTTTTTGCCCTAGAAGGCAACCTCTTTTATGAGGGAAATGCATTGCTGCTATGTGTATGAGCTGAATGTTGTATTCTGAGAGAGAGAATACTATGAGAGAAAGAAGAGGAAGCTACAACGGTTTTGACAAACAGAGTTTGTATCCCTTCATTTTGTCTTGCTGGATAATAATAAAGGAAGGACCTGGCAATTTCTCTGGTGGACGTAGCCCACACTGGGTGAACCACGTAAATATGTGTCTCTCTTGTATTGTGTGTCTTCTGTGTTTTTGTTTCTGCATTTGTTTTATTTTATTGCTCCAGGGTCCTGTTTTTCTAACACAAACTCAACATTTAAATACTTCAATGATCACCCTTAGCAATGAAATTAGACATTTCTCACATATCCCTCATGTTATTCTCTAGGGTATTTCATTAAAACTTCAAGATAGTTGTATTAGACTTCCAAGAGGGGAAAAAACTAGGACATCAGTCTATTGTACATGCAAGAAGTCAGAAACATGAGGTTAGGGCTCTTCTAATCTTCTTCTCATTTCCAGAAAATTGGAACAACTTGGTCATGGATGTAATTAACTATGTCTCTAGTTCAAACACTTTGAAATTTGATGATGTTGGTGGTGTTAACCTTAGTGAGGAGATGTGATGAAAAAGCATATGTGAGACATCAGGTAATGCGTTGATCGTGGAGAAAGGGAAAGAGGAAAGAGCCCAGGGAACTGTGGGAAGTCTAGGAAGGGAAAATCCAAATCCAAATTAGCAAAGATCGAGTGCTGGAATTGTGGGAAGAAAGGAAATCTGAAGAAAAACTACAGATCTCTAAATAAACAAGGAGATGGATAGTAGGAGAAAAATCAGGTAGCAAATGTCGCAGGTGATGTGTTACAATATGCTTTGATTCTTTCTTTAGATAATATTATTGATTCTTGGGTATTAGATTCAGGGGCTTCATTTCATGCCACACCCCATAGGAAATATATTCAAGACTATGTTCAAGGTGATTTTAGACAAGTTTATCTAGGTGATGTTGAACCATATAAATTTGTTCGAACGAGTAAGGTAAAAATAAAGTTAAAGAATGGAAACCAATGGCTACTGAAAGAGGTGAGGCATGTTCCATATTCAAGAAGAAATATAATTTCAATGGGGAAGTTTGGAATTGAAGGATGTGTATCTACATTTATAGAAAAGACGTAGAAGGTCACTAAACAATCACAGGTAATAGTAGAAGGAGAGAAGGTAGGTACATTTTATTTATGTATTGGTAATGTTGACTATTCTATCTCTTTAGATTCTACAGGAGTGGATACATCACTATGGAATCATAGGGTTGGACACATGAGTGAGAAGGGGATGTAGATACTCCACAAAATGAATTTGTTTCCAGATATTAAACAAGTTGATTTGGATTTATGTGGGCATTGTGTTTATGGAAAACAGAAGAGAGCCAAATTTCTTAGAGCCGGGAAGGAAAAGAAGAGTGAAAATTTAGAGCTTGTGCATACAGATGTATGGGAACCATCTCAGGTATCATATCTTGGTGGATCTTTTTATTATGTTACTTTTATTGATGGTGCGACTAGGAAAACCTGGTTTTATTGCATTTGACAAAAATATGATGTTTTTGACACTTTTAAGAAATGGAAAGCTTTGGTTGAGAATGATATAGGAAAAAGGTTGAAGTTTCTCAAATCATATAATGGAGGTGAATACTACATCAAGGATTTTGATAATTATTGTTCATACCATGGGATTCGATGAGAGAAGATAATTCCAGGAACACCACAAGAAAATGGTGTGTCTGAATGGATGAACAAGACAATCATGGAACATGCAAGGAGTATGAGATTGCATGCAAGGTTTCCCTTACAATTTTGGGAAAATGTTGTAAATATTGTGATTTACTTAATAAACTAAGGGCCTCCAAGATCCTTGGATGGTGGCATTCTAGAGGAGGCATGGACAGGTAAAAAGGTAAACTACTCATTTTTGAAGACTTTTGGTTGTGAATCATTTTTCCATATTGATAAAGAAAATAGAACAAAGCTTGAGGCAAAATCCAAGAAGTGTAACTTTATTGGATACGGTGTTAATTAATTTTTTTATCGCTTATGGGATTATGAAAATCACAAAATCATTGGGAGTAGAGATGTGGTATACAATGAAAAGGCCATGTACAAATATTAGTTGTAGGGAAATAAATAGGAAAAGGAAAAAACAAAATACACAGTGCTTGATGAAATCAAAGAAAATGAAATTCCAAAGGTTCCAGAAAATCAAAATGTACAACAATAGGACCAGTAGGCACCTCAAACTCCTGCAAGTGTTCTTAGAATATATACCAGGTTAAGTAGAGCAAACGAACGAAACTCTCCTTCATTGTATTATTTATTGTTGATTGATTCTAGTGAAGTAGAAAGTTATGAAGAGGAAATGCAAGTAGACATTAAAAAGAAGTGGGAGCAAGGCATGAAAGAGGAAATCAACTCCTTCGTAAATAACCAGACTTGGGACTTGGTACGATTGTCTGTAGGAAAAAGAACATTGTAGATTAAATGGGTTTACAAGTTGAAGGAAGAAGCTGGAGGAAAAAATAATTACAAGACCAAACTTGTTTAAAGGGGTTTGCATAGAAGAAAGGTCTAGATTTTGATGAAATAATTTCTCATGTTGTTAAAATGACTTCAATTGGGACTATTTTAAGTCTTGTGGTAGTAGAAAATTTTCATCTTGAACAATTAAATGTAAAAACAACTTTTCTCCATGGGGATAATTTGGAGGAAGAGATTTATATGCAATAGCCATAGGGGTATGAGGTCAAAGGGAAGGAGAATTTGGTATTTAGGTTGAAGAAGAGATTGTATGGACTAAAGCAAGCTCCAAGGCAGTAGTAATTGAAATTTGGCAAGTTTATGACATAACAAGATTATAGTAGATGTCATTTTGATCACCGTGTTTATTTTGAGAGGCTAGAAAATGGAAGTTATATTATCTTTCTATTGTATGTAGATGACATGCTTGTTGCAGGGTCTAACATGCAGGATATAAATGTGCTCAAAAGGAAATTAGCTAATTCATTTGTGATGAAGGATTTGGGTGTTGCAAAGAAAATCCTTAGTATGAGAATAACAAGAGGTAGGAAAAATTGCAAATTGACATTGTCTCAGGGAGAGTACATAGAGAAGGTGTTGGAGAGATTTAGAATGTAGAATGAAAAACCAATCAGTACACCTTTGGCCAACCATTTCAAATTAACCAAGGAAATGTGTCCCAAGACACAGGAGCAGATAGAATACATGTCCAGGGTCCCTTATTCATCAACATTTGGCAGCTTGATGTATGAAATGGTGTGCACAAGACCATATATTTTCCATGCAGTGGGATTTGTGAGCAGGTATATGAAAAATCCAGGGAAAGAACAAAGGGATGAAGTAAAGTGGATTCTCATGAATATGAGAGGTACTACTACTCATGCATTATGTTTTAGAGGTTCAAACATTGTTCTACAGGGATATGTTGATCCAGATATGGCAGGTTATAAAGATAGAAAGAGGAGCACCACATGGTATGTTTTTACTATAGGTGGAACAAGAGTGAGTTGGATTTCAAAACTGCAAAAGGTTGTTGCACTTTCGACAATGGAAGCAAAGTATGTTGTTGCTACAAAGGCTAGTAAAGAGATTATTTGGTTATAAAGGTTTATGGATGACTTAGAAAAGTAGTAGAAGAATAACAGGTTGTACTATGACAGCCAAAGTTCCATTCATCTTGCAAAGAACTCATATTTCCATTCTAATACTAAACATATACAACTCAGGTACCACTTCACACGATCCATTTTGGAAGATGGACTATTGAAGTTGGAAAAGATACATACTAGTCATAATATTGCAGACATGTTAACAAAGGTAGTAACCAGGGAGAGACTGAGTTCCTGCTTAGTTTCAATTGGCCTTCAATCATGAAGGTAAAGATGAGAAACTTGCTAGGTCCAAGGTGGATCATAGTCCAATAGGTACAACAGCAGTGGAGTTTTTGTGATCAGTCTCCAAGTGGGATATTGTTGGTTGTGGAGCCTGATTATCTTCTTGATTCAAAGGTCTTGTTTAAGCAGTGTTTGGATCCCATTTCTTGATAGGAGTTTGGAGGTAGTGCCCCTGAAGAGAATTTTTGGGGAAAAAATCCTTGAAAAATATTGTAATTTCGTAGTCAATCTGAATTTTTCATCATTAGGTTACATATTCGATGATAGAAGTTATGTTAAGGTTTTTTTCCCTAGAAGGAAACCCTATTTTATGTATGATGGAATTGTATTGCAACTGGGTATGTGAGTGAATATTGTATTCTGAGAGAGGATACTGTGAGAAAAGAAGAGAAAGTTACAATAGGTATGTTGTAGGTTGTATCCCTTCATTTGTTGGATAATAATAAAGGAAGGACTGACAATTTCTCTAGTGAACGTATCCCACATTGGGTGAATCACGTATATATGTGTCTCTATTGTATTGTGTATCTTCTATTTTTTATTTCCACATTTGTTTTTATTTTATTACTCTGCGATCATATTTTCTAACAAGAATAAAACAAGCAAACATGGCTTTCACAAACTGCTTCTATGTAATCAAACATGGAAAAGCTTTCTTATGCAATTTCCACCATTGTCAATGTTCCCTATCTAGATATAGGACATCAATGTGGAGTTTCAATAGGTCATCCACTATGGAATGAAGGGAAAGGTAGTGTTCCATTAGGTCAACCCATCCAATCAAATCGAACAAATAAAACTTATTCGGTTCATCAGAATAAATGCATAAGATTGTGGTAATGGTCAGAAAATGAGTGGTAATTATTGTTACCTTTTTCCTAAATGTGCTTACCCTTATGAGAGACTTCACTTGCAACATTGTTATCCTCATCATGCTTATGAGCCCTTGAATTTCCTACTTATGCTCATCCTTTCTTGATTATTTTTCCTTCCATAATCCCTCTAAATATTCATTTACGTACTTGAATTATTGTCATAATTATCGATTATTAACCATTTTAGTTTATCTAGTATTTGCTTGCAAATTGATGTATTTGGAATAATTATCAGATGAAAGTGATAAAGTATTTGGGTTTCATGAGTAATACAGTCCAAATGTGTTCTTTCCATATATTGTGGAATAGTATGTTAACAAATTATATTCATTTGATGAATCTGACTCTATAGCCTCATGTTGAATGATGTTGGTGAATTTATGTTAATGAATTTTGGATGCATGTGTTGTAGAATTTGCAATTATCTCAAATAATGGAATCGTGCTACAAAATAGATTATCAAGTTAAAAAGTGTGTTGTAGGATTCACAACTATGTCAAAGAATGGATTAGTGCAATGGAATGCACCATAAAGGTAAGAGTTATTATAAAATATAGCAATCCAACATTATATAGTTTGGAGATGGAAGAACACATGATCCCCTTTTTCAAAGCAACAATTAGAGTGATTTTGATCAACTTGTTTCCTCATGTGGTTATGGGCCAACACCAAATTATCCTCGAGGGTATGAAGAATGTCAGCATGGGTTGTCAAGGTTTTGTATACCTCTTGAATCTTAGAGAAGCTTGGTTAGTACGAGATCAATGAAAATGGGGGGGAGGGGTTTGTCCATAGATTGTCTCAAAGGGGGCATTTTGTATCACCTTGATACCACCATTCTGCCAGGGGTAACCATTGGAACCATCGGGATTTCCGGTCTATAGAAAAGAAACATAAATAATATTCTAAACACTAGTTGACTACTTCCATCTAGCCATATGCTTGGGTGTGATATGTTGTGTTGAGATTCAATTGGGTACCTTGAATCCAAAAAAACTCATGCTAAAAATTGATAGTGAATGTGGTGTCATGATTGGTCACAATTGATTTAAGCATGCCATAGAGTTTAAAATTATTATCCAAGAATACTTGTGTTATTGTGGGGCCTTGAATGGGTAATGTAAGGCACAAAACTGAGTGTATTTAGAAAGGATATCAACAATTACTATGATCACTTATTTGTTTCTTTCTTTCATTAAAACCACAATGAAATCCATAGAAATGTTAATCCACATAGTGGCTAGAATGGGTAAGGGTTGTGATGGTCCTAGAGGCTTTATTATTTCCCCCTTGTATCATTGGCAATTTTCACATTTGAATATAAAGGTGTGGATTTCCTTCTTCATGCCTTCCCAACATAATGAATACTTTTAATTCTTTCATATGTTTTTTGAAACCCAAAATGATGCACTATGTGATAGGAGTGTAAGTTAGATGACATGCTAGATTTAAATGTGGAATCTTAAACAAAAAAGTGCACCCTTTATAACAGAGTTCATCATTCTGCCAAGTGTATCCTGGATGTGCATGTGGGTTGGCCCATAGCTAGTGGATTATATGCACTATCTTAGCATTCACTAACCATTCATGATGTACCACCTAAAACGAGTACCCCCACGATCTATTGATACTTCTAGATCTATTGGATCACCGATGCCTTTTCTTCCATGGCTACAGATAGGACATACTTGGTTTCCTCTATTGTGCCCTTGTGGGCCATGGACATACATGCATGCATAGCATGGAACATAGTCTCGCCTTTTTTCTCTTCCACCACTACTATCTCCTTTGGCTCTTTTACTATCCATTTAATTGTGGATATCTATGGAGATCCTTATCTCGATTGTAGATTCAGGGCATCCAGCGAGCTTGGAGCAAAGTCAATTGTTAAATTTTCTCCCTGCCCATTGAATGCTTGAATTTGCAATCGAGATAAGCTCACCCGATATGATAATACACTATATTGAGTACAAGGCATGCATTATACATGTAGGATTGTTATTGTGTTATGTGTAAGTAAGTGCAAAGTGTTTTCTATATAGCATGAGAGACTCCATTATGAGCTAATGTATAATGTGGTGTGTTATCATATGCATTATATTTAGTAGCAGTATCCTTAGTAAGCAATAGAATTTGTGTATATGAGTTGTTTTGTATGAGCTCCATAGTGAAACTCCAAGTTGTTCAATTCCCAAAATGTTGTGGGAGAGTCTCTCACCTTTGTGACACTAAGATGGTTGAAGATAAAAAACACTCTCTTAGAATGTCAGGCTTATACCTAGATTAAATGTCAATTTTACAAGATTTGTCATATTACCAACCTTCATGACCTTTTAAATGAGCAAAAGTATGGTGATCTTGGAACACTTATCTTGATGCTTTTCAAGAACAGAAATAAAATTCCAAGTAATTCCTTACCTTCTTAAGGTCTTAGAGACCAATTCGATCTCATTGGAGTTAATCACCATCATCATCATCATCATCATCCTTTTGTAATAATGTTATATTTATAAAAAAATCGCTTCTATATAAATCTAATGATTTTATTAATGCCTCAAACCTTCCGTTAGAGCTTTCTTAGGGTTTTTTGCATCATTATTTATTATTATGAATAATATGAGAAATGACCAACTGATTTGAGTTCTATTAACTACTTGACTTGTTGCATGGCTTCCTTGAACTATTTCCTATCTTGGTTAGGATGCTATGTGGTGAGAGGCACATTCCAAACCCTATAATGTTGGACTCGGAGATTATGTAATAACTCTTGTCTTTATGGCGCATTCCATAGCACCAATCCATTCTTTGACATAGTTGTGAATCCTACAACACATTATTTAACTTTGATAATTTATTCTGCAACACGAACCCATTATTTGAGATAGTTGCAAATTCTACAACAAATTCATCGGCATCATGGCTCGCTGAGTTGAAGAACCTCCCCTTGCTCGTTGGCTCCTCAGCAAAGAAAAATGTGATGGCCAAACTCCTTTGACAACTTTCTTGATCTCTTCTAAATCTTCTTTAAATGCATAAGTTTGTTACGAATGACTGAGGGTATTTGATCTACAGTTTGCTTGGGATTTGGGATTGGGGTGCGAGAGGTCTCGAGTTCGATTCCCGGAATGCCCCAGGGCACCATGCAACTGTTTCAGCCAGTTATTTTCATTGTAAATTTTGTTTCATAGAAACTGCATGATTGAACATCATTCAATGTAGTGTGCACATAAAAGCCTATGCATGTGCAAGGGCATTTGGTCTAGTGGTATGATTCTCGCTTTGGGTGCGAGAGGTCCCGAGTTCGATTCTCGGAATGCCCCAGGGGTTTTGACAATGGCAAATTCCGCCTTATTTTACACCAAAACAGGAAAAGGTCGCGTTGTTTCTGTTCCGCAGGAGGTACCGAGCACTCTATTCTTTTTGTGACAGAAACGGACATTACCGCTTTGGACCGAGTATTTATATCAGAAGAGAGTGATAAAAATAAATTATACTTTGTTCTTACAATAACTTGTACAACTTGGTGATTATATTATTTTGAAAGTTAAGTTACCATTGCATCATGTAGTGAAAATGGCCAAGGGAAAAAACACAAGCGAGGATGGGGCAGAGTTATTGGAGAAGACACACATGTGCTATTGGGAATACGTTACAAGGCACATGTATGTTAGTACCAAAGAGTGAAGATGCATAAGAGGAATTATATGGGATTCTTGACTTTGGAAATCTATGGTGCATAGGATATTATTTCTGTATTTTTTTAATTTTTTTTAATTGTGTGGGGTTATTTGACTCGACTTTAAAAATTATTATGATGGTTTCTATCGTCTATCAATCACCCTTCATAGAGGTGAACCAACCACTTTTGTGAAAGTTGAACCTTGGTGGAGGTTAAGAGTATACTTTGCTTTCACCCACTTGATTAACCTCTCCTCACTACAAGTCATAAAGTCATAATTGTGAAAGTTGAACCTTGGTGGAGGTTAAGAGTATACTTTGCTTTCACCAACTTGATTAACCTCTCCTCACTACAAGTCATAAATAAAGAAAATTAGAAAATGTAAAAAAAAGTGTATGAAATAAAAAGTATTAAATGATTAATTTTGTGTTTATAACCATCTTTACTAGTTTACTTGAATTACATACTTTTGAGGAAGCATCAAATAAGCTTGAGTGGCAACAATTGATGAAAGCATAGATAGATTCCATGTAGAAGAAAAATGGTTGAGAGTTTCATAAGCTAAGGAAGCAATTGGTCATTATTGGTTTACAAAACCAAACATAAAGTCTGGTTAGTAGAGAAAAGTTATGTGTAGATGAAAGGCTGGATTATGGGGTGATTTTTATGCTAATAACAAATGTGAACACCCCTAGATAATGTTAGGGTTATTTTCATAGTTTGGATGGATTATTCATCAAATGGATGTGAAGCGTAGGAAGCATGGGAAGCAATTGGTCATAATTGGTTTACAAAACCAAACATAAAGTGTGCTTAGTAGAGAAAGCTATGTGCAAAAGAAAGGCATCCTATGAGGAGATGTTAATGATAGTAGCAAATGTGAACACCACTAAGACAACATTAGGGTTATTTTCATAGTTTGGATGGATTGTTCATCAAATGGATGTGAAGAGACCATTCTTAAATGAGTTCATTGATGAATAAGTTTTCATGGAGTAATCAAAAGGATATTTTCAAAACCTTTCACATAACACCTAATATGTAAATTAGAAAAAAAAATGTATGGTCTAATCTCATTTGATGAGAACCTTGAAGAGAGGTACAAATTCAACATAAGTCCCTCTAACATGAAGCTATCCATGAAACATTCACTATCTATCGAGTTACTAGCATACCACCGTAGCAGGGGAAAGAGAACACCGAATTATTCTAGTGATTATGATGCTAAAAGATAAAAGGTATTTATTTTGGATGATCAATGAATAATCAATAGGGAATTGAGGGTGATTGTTATGTATTGGGGCATTTTCATGGGTAAGTGGTACAACTCAATTAAAGAGTGAAAAAAATTGGGTGAGTTGGATGAATAGGCTAGAGTGCATGAAAATCAAAGAAGATGTTTCTCACTCACACATGTTATAATTGATGGTCATTTGAGTTGCCCCATCTCAAATGAAAAATCAACCTTTCCACAAGTTGTTAACACATTCATGTTACTTGTAAACATTCAATGACAATGCTTTGATACTTCAAATTTGAATTGACATAAAAATTCCCCTCCCACTAAAATTCATTTAATACTGTAACACACCCAACCCCTAATTATCCTTTCTAGGGATGGGGCATCAAATTTTCGCGTTTCCTTAGTTCATTTTTTGTCCCTTACTAAGAAGAACCATCTTATTCTTCTCCTCCAAAGTTTATAACTCCCATTACGCGCTTAAAACAATTAGTGGGGTCCTCCTCATGACCTCAGGCTGAAACCGGGGGCTAAGAGTCTGCTTAGCGAAGGTTTCGGTACTTTGAAACTCCTAGAATTTGTAAGTCCCAACGGTGTTGTCAAATTTCCCAGATCGTTGAACAACGGAGGAAATCAACGATCCATGTCCTTCGCCGAGATCCTACGGTAAAAAGGGGCCTCAACGTTCAGTGCGAAACACTCCTTTTTCCCAATCCCTGAAGTCCCAAAATCTCGCCACGTGACCTTAGCCATTCGGCGATCGACGATCGGCGTTTAGCATTGAACATCCTACGTTTCGGCGTTTTGACAGTTGGTAGCCTTTGTTCTACGTTTTTGGTGTTTTGGCAATTGACGATCGTCGTTGGGATTTCGACGATCGGCTATCTGCATTGTACCCTCCTCAGTTATACTATGTTCAATCTTCCGAACTCCCGAAATCATCTAGACTCCCAGAGTTTCAGACACGTCACTAGCCATGTTGGCCAGGCAGGCATGAACCAAAAGTTGACACACGACAAGGGTCAAAGGGAAACACATGTCCTTATCAGGGGGTGACATGTGTCTTTCTTTAATATTCATAAAGGGTCTGTGCATCGACCAAATATGGGTGACATGTGGCACCTTGGTTGCGGGTCCATGTCACCCAGGAGGACGTCAGTGAGCCACATCAACCCCCATCATACAGTTGGGATGTAACCACGTGGATCCATAGATCCACAGTCCTCATTACTTTGTGGCTCCGGGCTTTGGAGCTCACCTAATCCTCTTGACGCAAATCCCCCGAAGAGCCAAGTGTAACACACCCACTACGGAAATCAAAATTTTTCGGGATTTTTCTTCTGATCTCCAAGGAATAGACTTCCCCGAATCCCTACGGGGCTTGATACAGACCCTACTATCCCTTAACCGCACTCATATGATAGGCAGCTATGACCACAGGCCTTATCGGGGAGGTGCTCGTCGGCTTTCGCGATTTGGGAAATCGCAGTGCATGTATTCCCCTTTCTCTCTTGTCTTTCGAAGGGTCGAAATCCGAAATGGATCTAACTGCTTAACGCGATTAACAACGTCCCAGGTTAAGTCTGGGCCCTCTACCCTTCGGGATTTCTCATATTGGAACTTTGGGGGATGCGATGACAGGAGGTTTCACATCTGGGTTTCCCGAGAGCCGAAACTCTGAAAACGCCAATTCTAAACATGCTTCACTATTTCGGGTTTTCCTCCATCGGGATTTCGAGGTATGCAACGACAAGAGGTCTCGCATCTGGTTTCCACGGGAACCAAAACTCCGAATCCTACATACATGTGTGTGTGTGTGTGTGTGTGTGTGTGTGTGTGTGTGTGTGTGTGTGTGTTGCTCAGCCCATTTCGGGAATTCACAAACCAGGTTTTCGGTACTGGTGAGCACAAGAAAACTTACCATTAGGTATCCTGGGTGCTGAAATTCCGAAGCACCCTATCTCATCCGTGTTATTATTATTTCGGGGTTTCGTATACCGGGATTTCGGGATATGCGCAGACAGGAGGTCTCGCACTTAGGTTTCTCGGGAGCCGAAACTCCTAAACCGGTATTCATTTCTAAGCTCATTTCAGGGTTTCTCCTTTCAGGATTTCACGTTCTAAAATTTCAAGGGGTTCATGCCCTTCGGCACTCTGGAAGCCGAAACACCGAAGTATCAGATTTATGTACACTAGGCCATCTCGGGGTTTTGCATCTAGTAGACACACGGAACAAAACTGTCCTTTGGGGGTCTCGGGTACCAAAACGTCAAAATGTAGATCCAAGTCACACTATGCCATATCGGGACTTTGCAAGTCGAGATTTCGGGTCTTGCGACTATAAGGGAATACGCCCTTGAGTATTCCAATTTCTGAAATGTCGAAATTTTGTAACATGTCCGCATATTGTCCTTTCGGGATTTCACCCATCGAGATTTCAGGACTGGCGTGTACAAGGGACTTGCCTCTAGGTATCCTGGGTGCCGAAATACCGAATCATTTTAACTTGTCCACGCCCCATCATTTCAGGGTTTTGTATGTCGGGATTTCGCGAGTCGTGAGGACAAGGGTTCGTACCCTCTAGTCCCTCGGGTGCCGAAACGCTTACCGACTGCCACATGTACTCTACAGTTAGACGGTCCATGCACTCCCATGGGTCTTGGGATCAACGGTCCCGATTTCTTTGTTACTTGCAAAGGTTAAAAAGGGATCGAGGCATTATTGCCTGCGTTCCTTCATTCAATTTTACGGTCGTAACTAACCTCGGATCCTCCGAAATCATCTCATTCATGCGCTCAACAAGAGGGAGGGTATCCTGGGTACCGAACCACCGAAAGGTCCTAACTCATCCACATGCTGTCATTTCAGGATTTCACGGGTCGGGGTTTCGGGACTCGCGAGTACAAGAGAACTCACACCTAGATACTCTGGGTGTCGAAACTCCAAAAACTCTTAATTTACCCCCATGCTAATATTTCTGGATTTCGCAAGTCGGGGTTTCGAGACTTCCGAGTGCAAGAGAACTCACCCTTGGGTATTCCACGTACCGAAATGCCAAAATGTTGAGGTCTACGAGGACCATTCTCCCTCGTGCAAGATTTTAAGACTTAAACTATAACATCCTCCTTCGGGTCCTTAGGCAATTTACACCAAGTTTTGAAGACCAGACTGGAAGGTCTTCTAGAAGGTAAGGGAGTGGTCTCGAAAGGGTGCCTTCATGGGGAAATCTATCCAAGGCATTAGGTAAGACAAACACAGGAACAAATCTCCCGAGAGCAGACTTGAAAATCTGTATTAGTTCAATATATATA
>SNQJ01S0007606.1:77295-89083 GCA_010110895.2 Picea sitchensis
GGAGATAATTCAAGCCTATTCCAAGGAGAAGATCATGGAGATTTGGTTGGAATATCTTATCCAAGATGTATGAGAGATATGTGTGAGGATTTGAAGGGATTATATTTTGTAATAATGGAAAATGGTTGAGAGAATAGTGGATCTGTAATTATGAGATGGTTATCTTATCTTCAAGGCTCTCATGTATAAAAGAGAGTGCTATCTCTTCATGATATTTCAATTAGAGTAGTCATTAATGGTAGTCATTAGGATTTGAAAGAGAAAGGGATTCTTAGCTTTGATTCATGGTTTTGGTTTTCATGCTTTCATTATTTTGTTATGAAGATTGATTTAATTATTGTAATATAAGATTGCTTCATTGGTGAGAGCTCTCATATGTTGTTTTTCCATTCAACTCTTCACATGTTGTATTTTCTTTTCCTTCATGTAATTCTCCATTCCTATATTAGTTTCATTTACGCAATTTCATTTCAGTCATAGGTTGTAGAAATTCAATTCCAAGTCGTGTGTTTCAATTCCCTACATTAGATTAATGATTTAATTCCAGTTGTAGCTTTACCATTAGATTAGGATAGATTAGCTTCAATCATGTTTCAATTTCCTGCATTAGATTAATGATTCAATTTTAGTTGTAGCTTAAACATTAGAATAGATTAGTCCCGCTTCAATCTTGCATATACTTCGTGTATCCTTTGCTAGTTTACGAACCTCAGGTTGACAAATTAGATAGTTGGGAAAATACTACAATGCAATTAATTCAACATTAGTTCGGCCCAATGTAACGAGTGTCGTTCCCTTGTTACAACTGATGTTCCCTTTACAGGAAGTGGCGTTCATTTGAATAGAACAATTATCATTCCCTTTACGATTGTTGTTCCTTTACAGGTGTTGCATCTCTGGAAGCTAGGTATTGAAAACAGAAGGTAATAATCTACGTAGGTAACAAGTAAAATGCTTGTTCCAGCGCCTACCTTCGGCTGATGCATAGAGGTTGTTTTTAGGACATATTTAAAGCCCAACAGAAGCCAAATGACACATAGACATGGGAAATGCCCTTGTTATCTTGGGATCCATAGTCATTTTATCAGGATGGCCTGGGGACGTGTAGGTGGTCGTAACTTGTTCTTTGGCATTGGCATTGGCGGATGGTGGATCAAAATTGTTGATATAGAGCTCGCTACGAGTGGACATGGAGTGGATTGACCAGTAATCATCTTACTCGAACAAACAAAATGTGTGACAAGGTCACTTCCATTATTGTTAAGCATGAACCTAAAGCGCAGGAGGATAGGTAGAAACCACGACAGAATAGATAGACTATCGCTTGAAGTGACATTTCCTACGCCACTCACCCAGGTAAACTTATGTACTTAAAGTAGAGATTGTGTGATGGCTATTAAGTTTTTATTTCTTGTAGAGTCATTCTCATTAATATGCTTGTCAAAAGGATGGAGCTCGTCAATGTGTGGAAAGGTCGAAAAAGAGAAGAGAAGAAATTCCATTTTTTTATAAAGAACAAAACCAGAAGACAATTTTCTCACGTTGGATGGAAGAGGGTGCTTAGAGGCAATGAATTTGGTGCTTAAGAAGGCCCACCTCTCTAGAAAAAATGGATATTAAGAAGGCTCTCCCTACTCAAAGAACTCTCTTTTATGTTGATGAACCATCTCCCAGCTCTCTCCAAAAATACGTTGAATCTCTCGAAGCCCTCTAGGATCACATGCAGATGCTCAGGTCGACTTGGAATTTTGATATTGTTTGCCTGCAGGAAGGGAAAAAATGAAAATGAAGTAAGTAAGGTGTTTTTTTTTATATATCTCTTTCTGTATTTATATACCTTATATATGGCAGGATTGATTGCATGTATTGTTGGTTGATAGTGTGTTTGAAGAAAATTTCTTCCCATTGCATCGATGCGAAAAGACGCATCCAATATTTAGCATTACCTCTCCTCGACATCTTGCAGGTAGAAGGTAAGCACATATTGTTTGCAGGTGGAATTATATCTCCTCTACATATTGCCAGTAAAAGGTCTACACATATTGTTTGAAAGGCCAACACATATTCAACATATTGCAGATGGAAGGTCATATAATCTGATAGAGAATTGAAGGTCGGCTAATCTAATAGAGAACTAAAGCACCAATGTTCAAGTGTAATCAACCTATAGTGTTGGAAATCCACATGCAACTAATTGACCAAGTGGAAGTGGAGGGAAATTGACAAGTGGAGGAAATTTGATAGCTCACGGGTTACACCAAAGCCACCGCAACGGGTTACACCAAAGCCATCGCAACAGGCTATGTATTATTAGTTATGCATTTCCAAACGTTAAACATTTAATGCTTGGAATTAATGATAACCTGAAGGTTAGCATTAATTCACTTTGCTTCTTTTCTATCATGTTTACTAAATTTTAACCCTCTAGTTTCTTAATTTTGAAGCGTCTTGCCTCTATTTGAGGTCAAATAAAGCCTCAAACTTAAAAACTTAGGACAAAATATAAAATACGAGTTGAATAATGATATGAAAATGTTAAAACTTTGGTTAAAATACTTGGTTTACGTGCAATACTAATTGAAGAATGGAAAATCGATTACTATTAGTCCATGCAACCCGAAGGACAAGGACTAATAATATCTCTATTGTCTACCTCCAATTGTTTAATTAATAAATCAAAAGATACAACAATGTGGTAAAACTACAGTTAAAATGGTTGTTAAAATGCAATTAAAACTCCACTAATATAGAGCCTGGTTAGTAGAGTACACAGATATCAAGCAAATGGGACAAGAAATACCATCAATTATTTCCAACAAACTTATTATGGATTGATGGTTATTTTTCATCAAATTTATTAAATGAGTGTAGGTTTAGTTTATATTATTTATTAAACAACTAGATGAGATGCAAATTTCTTGAGATGTAGTCTAAACGTTTTATCATTCTGACGGACATTCTATTGAGCATCTTTCAATTTTGGTTCAAAAACTGATTAGAAGTTCAAAAATATAGTCGGAATGGCATCTTTCAGTGGTTCAATATACATATTTGGGGTGCATTTGGGTTTTGAGGGCTTTGAATCTATTTATGTATTTAGAAATAAGATTTGAGCACTATAAAATTCAGAAATAAGATTTGAGAATTGTAGTCTAAAAGTTATATCGGGCATCTTTAGGGTTTGGTTAAAAAACATATTAGAAGTTTAGAAAAGTAGTTGGAATGACATATTTCAGTGGTTCAATATACATATTTCGGGTGCCCTTGGGTTTTGAGGGAATTGAATCTATATATGTATTCAAAAATAAGATTTGAGCACTGTAAAATTGTGATTTTTCCAACAATTGTGTTTAGACTACATCATTTCTTGATGCTTACAAATTTTCATGGATTTACAAAGTTGATAAATATGATAAAATACGAGGGAGAAGCCATAGCACACGATTATACACACAAATAATAATTTTTATTACATTATCTTTCTGCACAATTACAACACAATTATATAGTTGGATTCAGATCCAACTTATTCTAAACATAGAGAGAGAGGTTGAGAGAATCTCTCAACAACCTCCAACAAATCCAAGCCAATAGCTAACCAATTCTATTGTAAGCATTTTTCCAACACCCTCCCATAATGCTTACATTACAAATATTATATCATAATTACAATACTCAAATTTCAACATAGATATTTGTCTTGATATGGTCTTCATCAACACTCCTATCCACTCTAAAATCTTCTGGTATACACTCTTTCTTCCCACAACTTCGAGATTCCCTTTCAACTCATTTAAGACAACAACACTTCTGACCCTCATTGACGAATTTGTAGAATTGACGCTTCTCGGCCTCTTGAAGGACAATCTCGATATTGAATTATCCTATGGATACACTACCATTTGTGGAATTCCACCGAAGAGAAAGTTTCGATAGTTATATAGGATAACGATCTAATTACTGGATATTTTCAGCAACCAATCATACAACTGACCTTGTTTAAACATATCTACAACAATATACACAAGAATAACCTGTAAGTGATGCTCTTGAAGCACCAAAGTACAACAAGTCCCACCAACGTCTTACAGAATGTAAGCATAATCAAATTAATGATTTGTTCTCTCGGCACCGAAGAACATCAAGAACCACCAATTTAAATCACGCTACTTTGTTGTATATAATTGGTTCTTCATAATACAATTTTACACAAACAATACTTACATCAAAAAAATATCTGCACACTCAATAGAAAGTAAAAAATGACTCTAGCACTCCACAAGTCAGCTTCAGGACCGCTTGAGCAACACCTTTCCATTTATTTCCTATCAAGAGAACATGTCCCTGGAATTGACCACATATGATGGCAAGAAAACAGATAGAATCTGAAAATCACAAGCACCATCTCCTCGTCTTAGACATTAACAAAATATGCAAAAGCCTCATAGCCTTGGGAATGTTACATGATTAGATTGAATTCCCCAGGAACAAAGTAAATGTCTCTGACGCCAACCTTAACGAGTCTTCTCTCTTGGACAACGACGATGGTTGTTGCAGTCTTCAAGACAATCTTCAAGGAAATGGTGATAAGAAAGATCCTGGGCAACGACTTCTCTCAACGCCAATGCACAAAAGAAATAAAAGAGAATCAACAACACAACTCTCACATCTACCTGGGCACTCCTGTGAGGGATTAAGCCCAACCAGGCTCTGATACCATGATAAAATTTGAGGGAGCAACCATAGCATAGGGTTATATACACAAATAATAATTTCTATTCCATTATCTTTCTGTGCAATTACAACACAATTATATAGTTGGATTCAGATCCAACTTATTCTAAACATAGAGAGAGGTTGAGAGAATCTCTCAACAACCTCCAACAAATCCAAACCAATAGCTAACCAATTCTATTGTAAGCATTTTTCCAACAAAATACAATTAAATTCAAAACAAAAAAACATTGTAAACATAGAAAATCATAAAATACATAAGGTTGTATCCATAACTTATTAATTCAAATACAAAATTGTTCGACTCACAGACCAACTTAACTCAAAACTACTTACATTTTTATGGCTCACTTACTAGTCATTCCATAATGGGTCTCCGGCAAACAATGTACAAGCCTCAAGATCAAAAGATTGCTTACATCTTTTGGCTCACAATACTAATATATTGTTTCTATGGACTAGTTAACCCACAACATAACAAGAACACGTTTATGTATAGATTTGAGTTGATCCTAGTATTTGCTCTAACTTGGATTTTGCTCTAGATTTGCATTCCTAGATCCATGTTCCATACTAATGTTGACTGTTTTTGCTCTAGATTTACACTCCTAAATCCATGCTCCAAATATGTGTTAATGTTTACTTCATGTAATTTCTTATGATCTCAATTTTTGAATTAGCTATTAAACATCTGTATTTACATCGACTCCAACTTTCCCCGTATGTACCATCTACACGCGATTGTTACAACTTGCACTATGTAATCATCTTCCATTGTTCATTCTATACACAATTTCCTCTACACAACCGTGCAAAGTTGATTATATACGTTTACCTATATTCTTGATAACTTGCATAAAATTGTAATATACACAAGATGATTTTTCATTATTTACAACACTCCTTTAATGAAAAACTATTCTCTTTCATGTCGAGCATTGCTTTAGAGTTTTATAATTTTTCCTTACTTTAAAGAAAGATTCATTAAAATGTTAGTTACTTAAGTAAATGTTGGGACTCTTATATAAGAGTAATTAAATGTAACTTTAGAAGTGTAACAAATAATTAAAAAGTGTCTAGTGTGTTTTTGCATTCTAAGATGAAACATAACATTTTTTACTATCTAAATTAAGTTTTGAGTTTTGTAAAATAAAGTAGTTGGAGAATCCTAACTCACACCAATATTATCTAAACTTATCTCAATCATATATTTTAAGATGAAACATAACATTTTTTACTATCTAAATCAAGTTTTGAGTTTTGTAAAATAAAGTAGTTGAAGAATCCTAACTCACACCAATATTATCTAAATTGATCTCAATCATATTGCTATTAGTAAAAGATACCTCAATTGTTTATTTTCTTCTTATTACTAAATTGATCTCAATCATATTGCTATTAGTAAAAGATACCTCACTTGTTTATTTGCTTCTTATTACTCCTTGAGATCATTAGAGATCCCATGTTAAATGCATAATTGTCAACTGACCACCCATTCTGGATAGAAATATTAAATTTAACGAATGTAAATTCCTTATTCTTGGCATTTGGATTCAAAATTTACCATTCCATTGATGTACCACAATATTATCTTTGTGACCTTCTAATGACTTAGCTTTGGAGTTAGGTACATTTACCTTGAAATTTTGCCAATAACAAAATTGACTTTAAGTTGAGTAATGGTAAAAGTAAATTAGACTCCCCACTCACTCTTTATACAAAGTTATAATCATTAACTTCTCTTTTTCATCTTGACTCAACGTTGGTCCCACTTCCATTGGAGTGTCCATAAGCTTACGCTCTATCATTCTAAATGTCTTGAGTATATCATTGATATACCAATGATATACTACGTAGAGAAACATTGCCTCATATTTTTCCTAGATATTCATCCCAAGCTAAAAGTGTAGGACATAATGCTTGTCATCTTATTGTTTTATTCTCATCTTTCTATCATATTTTACTCTCATGGATACACATCATAATCAAATCTCCTACATAAAGATTCACAAGTAATTACATTGAAGGAATTTCTTTTGGGGGACGGTTCCCCTCCGCCCTCATCGTTTGTCAAGACCCACTCACAACCAGCCATCCATGTGTCCATGTTAGCTTCCAACCTCTCGCTATTAAGTGCCAATTGTACCAATTGTAGCAGGTCTTCACAATCTACAGAATGCAATCACCATGAATGTGTAGTGAGACCGATGTCACCATAGAAAGTAGAGTTTTCATCATGGAAAGCTCCATGTTTTAATCTTCTAAATCATGACATTTGCATATTAGTTCCATCAATTGCAACAAAACATGGCTTCCCTTGTCTTTGTTATCGACCTCGCCACAAAGATGAGAATATATGATCAATTTCTGGATATAATTCACAACTACCTCCACGAACTTGATCGATCCAGTCTCACGGGCCATGGCCAGGGGATGAAACGAGATTTATGCATCAGATGAATTGAGACAAACCTGGTCATTGAAGAGGAATTTTTTGTTGTTGTCGGGGGTTTCAAGGGATGGGGATGGGGATTTAGAGTCTCAGATTGTGATTGTGGCAAGCTTGTCTAGAACAATTTTGTCTATGTATGGCTACAAACAGATATAAATCCTTTGCGATGTAGTATGTATATGTTGATATTGCATATTACCAATGAAGTATGTATATGTTGATATTAAAATGGAATTGCTAAAATTCCTCTAGAATGCTCGGTTAATTCAAGCATAGACCCCGTACATATGTGCATTAAAACATTGGGAAATTTAAATCATATCAATTAGGTTGGTTTCTCTATGGTGGTAAGTTGATATTTGTTTTTCAAATAGTTATGTTGAATGTGTCTTTTAAGAAATTGATCACCCTCATTTCTTTTCACTCGAGAATGATTGACATTTACCATCAGTATTTGCAATGCCCCTACCACTTGTACTAATCTACCTATCTTACTATATCTATCCATGAGTTTTTCTCTATGTGAAGGCTTTCTTACCTTCATCCAAGGACTTGTTGTAGTGGGGATGGAACTCCATTCTTGAGAGATTATAAAACATTAAAATAATATGTAATGTTAAGCATAACCAAGGTTCAATTCTTGACCATCAATCAAACATCTCATACATGTACTACTGCCCACAACATTACCATTTAAATTATATGTAAAATAAGAGCATTGGCAGAATCATTGTTGTCTATTGACTTGACAGTTTTTTTATTCTTATAAATAAAGGATTGACATTGATGGCTATGGGCCCCAGGGCCACTAGATTAAATAGGTTATTCCACAACATGCAATATATTTTTGTTTGGTTAGGTTAGTCGTCTATGTTCACATTCTAACTTTGAGAAACTAACAATATGGCATGTGACTGATTGAGTTTCTCTAACAATGTCAATGTAAAAGTCCATTTACAACATTACATGTTGATTATGCACCCAAGAATTATATCAATGATTAACTTGAATCCTTTGAGACTTTCCCCATGTTTTTTTTTTTTTTTTAACATGGGTTTTTAAGATTTATTACATTAAAAATCACATGTTGTAACATACTCGACCCCCTAAGTACCCTCTAAGGGATGGGGTATCAAAATTTTTGCTTCTTCTAACAATCTTATTGAATTCATGGGCTCACGGGTGGCGGTCTTGTGGACTCATGGTTTATATTTGTACCTTTCATGAACCCGCCACCAACACTTAGCTTATTTTTCATTCTCGGACTTATGGATCTGCCGACTCATGGACACATGATTTGTGTCTTCCCTTCTTAATTTCGTTCGATAAGTCTCTACACTTAACCATTTTTCCATCTCACAGACTCGCGGAATCGTAAACTCGCGAATGCATAATTCTTCCTTTCATAAGTTTGTCCGAAAATTCTCCACACTTAGCCCCTTTTCTATCTATGCGGACTCGCGGACATACAATTTTGTACCTCCCCTTCATAAGTCTGTCCAAAAAGTATCAATACTTAGATTATTTTGTGATCCTATCGGGTCGACAGACTCACTGACTCATTCATCTCACCTTCCCATCTCCTTGAACCCACCATTCTCCTAAGCCCATTACCTACATGTTACACACGTGGACCTACCCAACAATGTCTCTTGGCTTGACATGTGGCACTCAGACCACGTCACCCTTCGTTTCCCCAAAGACCTTTACACCATGCCACGTGGCATCATGGGCCACTCTCCTCATGGACCCTCCACATGGAATGACATGAAATACATGTCATCATTGATATATCCTATGGGGAAGAAGGTTTCTCGTAGTCTTTAATGCTTTGAGTTTTCTCTGAGGCTTTCCTAAGACTCTTAGGACCACTGAGAGGTTGTAAATCTCACCCCAAACTGTTAATATTTTCTCAACATGATGTAAGGATGAGAAATTGCGCCCAACACACTGTATGTAATTGTTCTTTGCCTTTCCAGTCCAAAATACCGAGTTTTTACTCACTTAATTTTTCTTGTAACAAGATGGGTAATTACCCCACTTATCATATGTACAATTATTAATTCTACATAGATAGTCAAATATATAAACAGAGCTATTGATAAACATTTTCAGGGTATTACAGCTACAAACTCCATTATTGAACCAGTCTCATCGCCAATACACTCAAGGTAATGATAATTATGGAACCCACGACAAAATTACCAGTTTACAACATCTATACAATTTTTATAGTGAATATTACTTAAATGGTATTACAAATAAAAAATAATTATTACCAAAATTCATAGTATTTTGCACACTAATACTCAACACGGGATTTTTGCAGAGTTATGCAAAATAAAAACAACATACAACAACAACAATCCATACATATAATTAATAACAAAGATTCCATAATAGAAAACTCATAATTACACACACAGTAATTGAAATAAGCACATGATAGACACTTATCTCATGAAATAAACACCAACTGCATGCAGGCCTCTGAATTTCATCCTAAGCTTAGACATTGTTCCCCACAAACTGATAACAGGTCACCCTTGAGCTAGGCTTCAAATCCACTAGGGAAAGGAAAATATATCCTTGAAGGTCTCTCAGCAACAACAACATCTCAATACAGGTGCCAAGTTCCACAGACTCTACTTTCCCCACATGCTTGTCCCACCCAGGAAGTGTGCCCCCTATGGATGCCCACTTTCTCCATGCTTTAGCAATAAGCTGGACAAGAATAATCAGATTTCTATGATGAACACTTGGCATCTATGGGAATCAATTCCTTGCAATTCTCTCACCTTGAGAGAATGCACACGGGCCTGACAACCTGCCTCTTCAACTTAACAATTCTCTTTCGATGTTCTTCAGTTGAATCCTTCTCTCTCCCTGGTATAGGTACAAGTATGATAATGGCAGCATGAAAGTCTCAATGACAACAATAAGGCGAGGTGGGTGAATAATGATCGAATAATTGATGAATAAGCTAAAGTTCCAAAAACTTATGTGCATGTTCCCAACTTGACACTTGTCATGTTGGACATTGCATGGGCCATGCATGGTTCCCTCACATGGTGATACGTTTCCTCATAGGGACTTAGGATAAAATGCATTATCCCCTACTTTAGACTTTAACTTTAGGAATATTGATAAAATATTCCTTTTTGGCTTAAGCCCCCTTAGCTTAGCCCATTTTTCTAGACTCTTAGCCCCCTTTCCCATTCTAGTGGAGTTTATCCCCCTTACTCTTCTTGTCAGGATGGTCTGCATGCAATCATGTTTTCTTTCATCAATTTCCAAGTGAAAATACACAATACAAAACATGCTCTTTGGCCAAAAGAGGTCCCCGGCTCACCAACCTATATGCATACTTATAATTACATTTCAACTGGGGTTCAGCTTAGGGGTATTACATATGTTAAATGTGGGTGGTATTAAACATAACCCCAAAATTTGCAAATTATTTTCAATCAATTCATCTCAAGTGTGTGAAGGCTCTTCTCAAATATTAACTACATGAAAATATCTCTTTGATACTTGTATATTCCACAAACACAATCATGTTAAAATAAAATGAGATTGGACCATGAGAAGATGTCTTAACAAAAGGAACCTAAAGGGTAATCTAAATTGTACATTTATTAAATGACAATATTTTTTGATAGCTTGATTAGGGATACATGGATGTAGGTACAAAAAGTTTCATGTTTTCCCTATAAACCATGTTATCAAGATTCTACATACTAGAAGATGATTTCTTTAAAATAATGTAGGTTTGTTGCTTTGTGGCATTATGATTAGTCGAAGGTGCTTGGATTCTATCTCCCACGAAAGAGTTAAGGGTATTAAATTAGATTTAAGTGGAGGAGAATCATCTAGAAATCACATGGGTATTTGTAATACCCTTGTTTCCCCCAGCTTGTAATTAATCATTAATTATGATCACCATGCTATATCATGGGAACAATGTAAATGTATTACAGTTTGAATTGCCAAGAACTAACTGTGGAGGTGAAGCCTTGAAGTATTGGCCATGATATCACTAGAGAAAAGAATGGGAAGACTATAAGAGAGGGTTCATTATGCCAAGTGACCCCTAGTTTCCCTTTGTTGGGAATGATAAACCCCCTTCCAGATCCCAAGAAGAGGAATTAGTTAATGAAGGAAGGACTGGTGGTTGAACACTCAATCACCCCCATGAATGGAATCATGGTCTGACTGAAGAATATCAGCATGAAGTATCGCAAGTTCTGGCAGACCGGGCTAACCTGAGTTTCCTTCTAACAGAAGGAACATGATAGGTAGAGACCCGTCTTCGGGAAGGATATATAGAAAAATAGAGACAATAGAAGACACATAGTTAGTGGGGAGAAAGCGCACATGAGGCTCTACAGAGAGAAAGAGAGACAACAGACAAGAATGCATGCACAGAGGGGAACACACGATCCAGATATGCAAAAGAAAAGAGGAAGGTTGCGAGCTTGATACTGGCGAAGCATCTGATAAACCTCGTAGGGATGTTGTGACAGAGGGAAGGTTTCTGAGAAATGGAATAGTTCCCTAGTGATATCATGGTTTGACATGGGGGTGGCTAGAGTGCTAAGA
>SNQJ01S0007606.1:96937-116386 GCA_010110895.2 Picea sitchensis
TCAAGTCTGCTCTCAGGAGATTCGTTCTCGTGTTTGTCTTACTTGATGCCTTGGATAGATTTCCCCACGAAAGCACCCTTTCGAGACCACTCCCTTACCTTCTAGAAGACCTTCCAATCTGGTCTTCAAAAACCTGGTGTAAATTACCTGAGGACCCGAAGGAGGATGTTATAGTTTAAGTCTTAAAATCTTGCATCAGGGAGAATGGTCCTGGTAGACCTCAACATTTCGGCATTTCGGTACCTGGAATACCCAAGGGCAAGTTCCCTTGCACTCGCAAGTGCCGAAACCCCGACTTGCGAAATCCCAAAGTATTAGCATGGGGGTAAATTAAGATTTTTCAAAGTTTCGGCACCCTGAGTATCTAGGAGCAAGTTCTCTTGTACTTGCGAGTTCTGAAACCCCGACCCATGAAATCTTGAATTGACAGCGTGTGGTTGAGTTAGGACCTTTCGGTGGTTTGGTACCTAGGATACCCTCCCTCTTTCTAAATGCATGAATGAGATCCTTTCAGAGGATCTGAGGTCGGGTATGAACGTAAAGTTGAACGAAGGAACACAGGCGATAATGCCTCAACCCCTTTTTAACCTTTGCAAGTAACGAAGAAATCAGGACTATCAATTCCAAGACCCATGGGAGTGCATGGACTTTCTAGCTGTAGAATATATGTGGCGGTTGGTAAGTGTTTCGGTGTTTCAGCACCTGGGGAACTAGAGGGTAAGAACCCTTGTCCTCACGACTCGCGAAATCTCGACATACAAAACCCTGAAATGACAGGACATGAACAAGTTAAAATGATTTGGTATTTCGGCACCCGAGATACCTAGAGGCAAGTTCCTTGTACACACCAGTCCTGAAATCCCGATGGGTGAAATCCTAAAAGGACAATACGTGGACGTGTTACGATATTTCGGCATTTCGGAAATTAGAATACTCAAGGGCGTATTCCCTTGTACTCGCAAGCCCCGAAATCTCGACTTGTGAAGTCCCGGTATGGCATAGTGTAAATTGGATCTACATTTTGGTGTTTCAGTACCCGAGACCCCCAAAGGACAGTTTTGTTCCGTGTGTCTACTAGATGCAAAACCCCAAAATGAGCTTAGAAATGAATACTGGTTTCAGATTTTCGGCTCCCGGGAAACCTAAGTGCGAGACCTCTTCAAGAAGCAAGCCTTATACACCCCTCTTCCTATTCCCGAGAAGCCTTGGGAATCCATCTTAATGGATTACATGTCTGGCTTGCATCATGACACCGAAATCAGTAATGGATCTCCAATCTCTTCCTGTTAATGTATTATACAATAGATTTTTAAACTTGATTCTCTTCATATCAACTATATTTTTAAATTTTTGAAACTTCACTTTTGGTCAATTTCTGCGGGAGGGGAATTTTGATGCCCTCGACATGGTCAATTTGTGTGGGAGGGGGATTGTGATTCCCTTAGCATGGAAGTTCCATCCAACCCTGTGACGAAGTTTGAATTAAAGGCTAAGCAACCACTCGATGTTGGTTTTCCTACCCAAATTTCTAATTCTGTGCCTGAGAGACAGAGGACGGGGGTGTAGAGAGATCTATGTGGTGAAGGACGGAGAGACTCTGCAAGGTATCAACGTTAAGTGTGACTCACCCTTCATTATCACAGAAAATCCCCACATCAGTTATTGACGCACCCTTTAGTTATTGTGCAATACCCAATCATAATCGTAACTGTGGCTTGAAATTGTAAATTACATGAACTATTTTGGCACAGTTCTGTTTGTTTGCAACTGCTCTCCAAGTTCTATTTGTTTTAAAATTTAAGTGTATTCTAGACAAATCCCATAAGTGGTCACTTTGTTTACAATCTAAGCGCACTCTGTACCAGCTAACAGGTGGCCACTTTATGCACAAGGAATCATTGAACTTGGTTCTCCAATAAATGGTTTCATAAATATCGTTAAAGGTGTGTGATATATAAAAATAGCTTGAAGGAACGACATAGATATAGATTAAAAATAAATTGAGGTTTTGCAGGTTTTGCTTCCCTGACTTTCTATTTCATTTTCATTGGTATTCCTTAATAAATTCTATGTTATAAGGATCAATGGTGATAAGGTTGAGGGGCTTCGGATTGGAGGCTATAGTTGTTGAATTTTTGAGCTTGATATAATATACGAATTATTACTTTAAATTCTTTAACACTTTGATTTCAGCTTACTATACTCCATAAACTAGAATAGAAAACACCATAAGAATTTACCAGCATGCAAGATCACAACGCATATACCCTAGGGAAACCCTATACAGGGATAAAAACCCCAGAAAACAATCTTCTTTTATTGCATTAGTAATGTATGATCACTTACAAATATTCCACCATGAAATTCTGCTCTTAACGAGCTTTCTAAGACGACTTAGACCATATTGTGTAACCTGTAGCAGACTCATAAACTTGTTGATAAATACCTCTATTGTATACCAGCACTGTGGAAGAATTTGTGTGTTGCATGAGTGCTAAACTTCAGTCTTTTCTGGACTGATATAACTGTTGATATATATGTTGCTAATCGAAGCCTATATCAGCTAATATCCGCACCCTGTGTAAGTTGATACTCGCAGTCTGTGTATGTTGCAACTTGCAGCCTGTATCAGCTGATAATCACAACCTATGTAAGCTACAACTCGCAGCCTATATCAGCTGATATTCACAACATGTGTATGTTATAACTCACAGCCTGTATCAGTTGATATTCACAGCCTATGTAAGATGCAACGCACAGCCTGTATCAGTTGATATTCACAGCCTATGTAATTTTCAACTCGCAACCTGTGTCAGTTGATATTCGTAGCATGTGTATGTTGCAACTCACAGCCTGTATACCCTTTCTCCCTCATGCTTCAACACACTTTTTGCTCACATTCACACTCTAGAACTTGTGTGTCTAGAATGAGGGTCGACCTCTTCTTATATAGCAATGGAGAGGTGAAGGAAGAGGGATCAAATTAGAAGCTTGAATGCATGCTATCATAACTCGACTTTACACTTCAGAAATAGACGAGTTCAAAATTAGAAGTCGACTTTACACTTCAGTTACAACTCGTCCTTGACATGGCACTGCATGTTATGCCACTCAACAATTGACTCGACATTGACTGGACATGCATGCGAACTACTCATCATGAACATGACATTCATGCATACAACATGCAACTAGACATGCATGCAACATGCAACATGCATCAAAAACTTGACAACTTTGACTTTGACTTAGACATGCAATTTTGACTTTCACAACTCGACTCTTTACAAGGAAATTCAAATTTCTCCATGGTGGATGGTGTTACACGTACCAACGCACTAGATCAATATATTTACATCATTTGCAATATAAGGAAGATTGTTTGATTCTATCTCATAGGATCTTTGTGTTCAACCTAAATTTTACTACATACCTTGACTTTTGATCATGGTTCACAAGGTTTGACTAGGCTCATAGAGGTTGTACGTTCCCCCTGAATTTTGCACTAGTATGACTATGCTCATAGAGGCTGTACGTTCCCCCTGACTTTTTCACTAGTATGTCTATGCTCACAGAGGTTGTACATTCCCCTTGACTTTTTCACTAGACTGTCTATGCTCACAGAGTTTGTACGTTCCCCCTGACTTTTGCATTAGACTTACATCTTGAATTTTGTCTTAGACTTACAAGCCTTCTTCCTTTTCCTTGGCTTGACTCACAAGACCATATAGCATCTCCTTCGTCCTGACTTTTGGTTTGACTCAGAAAGGTTGTACATTCCCCCTGGCTATTGTCAATACCTCATAAGACTGGTTGATTCTCTAAATCTCCCTAGCTAGCCTCAGGGTGATCCATATGGCCTCTCATTGGAGAATTATTGTCGACGTTGTCAAATTTAATAATAGTGGATAAAGGTTAAACATTAATCATGGTTATAATGGATTATAACTTGTCTTCCACCCTTGCTTTTTTCCAAACACCAATCTCCATAATATTTTTGTCGCTAACGCTAAATTTCTGAGCAATGGATATTTAGTATTCCACCCTATGTTCTCCTTAGTAGCCCTCACTATACTTTTATTGATTAGATGGACTTCTTGGTGTTGGTCTTCCCCTCCTTTCTAGAGGAAATTTTGGATATCTCTCCTAATTTGTTGTGTTATCTGAATTGGAGCTAGCATAGTTGATTATTGACAAATTGGTAAGGATGATAAGACTAATCTAATAACAACCACTCTTTTGGTTATATTTACCCACTTGAAGCCCCATTGTTGCATTCTTCTCTTGATTTTTTAGACTATGTGATTCCAATGCACTGCTTTTAGATTTCTCAAAGTTAATCCCATGTATTTGAATGCTATGCAATTTAGAAGACAAGGGAAATCTAAGATTCTAGTTATGGATTGTAGTTGTTGGGGAGAGGTGTTCTATCCATACACATGACCTTTTCCTTTGTTAATATGACTTCCTAACACATTCATGAATTGATCCAAAACTAGATTAAATATCTCAACTATTATTGTTGATGCTCTCCACATGACTAAGGTATCATCAATAAAATGTGAAAAATTACTTTCAACGAGATGATATTCTCCCTGGTGGAATCTTCAATAAATTGGAATCGCCTGGTAAAAATTTTAATTGAAAATATTCTTGAGATAAAACATCAAAAACTAAATGCTCAAAGGTGAAATTATTTATATACAACTTATATCTCTTGTTTTAATCGGCAAGAACAAAATTGACTAAAGAAATCAAACAACTAGTAAAGCCAAGAAAATATCTTACAAAGCCCATGAAGTTTACCCCAGTGCTTCATCTTTGACCAAAGTAGAGAAATGTTGAGATGCTTCCAACATAAAGTTGATTTATTGTTCAATTTGCTTCTAAGATATGAGCACACACCATGCTAATGACGTAAGGCTACAATTCTAGAAACTTGGTTTATCCAGTGCTCCACAAAATCACCTCTCTCTATGATTAGAATGTGATCGAGGATGCCATCTAAGACTGCAAAATAATCAAGATGAAAACGATTGCTCATCATCACTATGTTGACTTGTTGCTTTCTATCAAGATGAATCCATGGATTCTCCTTTTCTTCAACAATGTACAATACCTCATAATGAGTAGGGGACCTCATATTAATGGATAGAGCTTCATCCTCATTGCACCTTTTATCTTGATTTAGAAAAGGATTTAGTCTATTTCGAGCGATGTATTATTTATTACAAATTGAACATTTGTCATGATGAAGACAATTTCAAATGCAGAATATAAATTTACATCCAATTTGCTAGCGGTCAAAGCTTTTCTTCTTTCTTGCTCTAGTTTTTCAATTTCATTGTAGATGATCAAGTTACAAGAATCATGAGGGTTTGATTTATTTTTAACCACATTTCCTTTTTCTACATTCATTGCCAAAGTATTCCCTTCAATGTTCACACTCGATGCCTTTTTAACCAGCTCCAAACTTTGCTCATTATCAATGTTTTATGTATGAAACTTAAATTCCCAAACAAGAACTTTAGTACCTCCAAGCTCACCTAATGTTTTATCCAGCTGCATTTTTCATACAACCTTATCTTCTTGTGATTTTCAACTAGGATAGATCTTTCAGTATACTGTTGCCATCCAAGACTCATAGTTTCAATTATTAGAACCAAAATATGCTCAAAATAATTATGTTGATTACAAGTATCAATGTGTAAATAATTTTCTAATTGAAACCTTGCACCATGGGCATCTTTGACAAAGTGTTCACTGTTGGTTTTGGGATGAGCTTCACAACACTGCTGGTTTTGAATATTTCCTTGAATTAGTTTCTCAACAAAGTGAACATTTTCCAAACCTTTATGTGCATTATCCTCTTCAAAAAATTTGCAAAGTTGATTTTGTGTGTACTGAGTTTTAATATTATCAAGTATTTTCTCTTCTTCTAGGTCTACTTCGACAACCATGTCTTTCTTCTTATGTAATATTTCAACTTGATTATGAAAATGTTGGTTTTTTTCCCCTGGAGAAACAAAGAAGACTGTATCTTCACGAGACTCTTCAAAAACATTTTCAGAAATACTATACTAAAAAACAACAACAATGTCTTCTTCATCCCTACTAAATCTCTGATTCAAATTACGGTTCAACTCTTCTTGAATTTGGAATTTTTATATTACTCATTGTTGTTAGAATCATGAGAGGAAGAAAAATTCGAACCAAGACTACTAAACTGATTAGTACTTACCAAATCCTTTATTTCTCCAGATGGCAATTGTATTACATGATCTTTTTCTGGGACAATGATTTCTTTACATTGTACAAAGATATCTTTATGTTGTTCCGGGATAGTAGCTACGAAGACTTCTTCATAACAACTTGGGGAAACAACTTTCTCATCCAAATCATGATATTTTTCTTCTAGAGTAAGAGGAAACGGTGCATGTTCTTGAAAATATTCATTTTCTTATTATTCATCACTATTGTAGCATACATCTTCCTCATCATCACTATTACAATAATTACGTTCTTCCAATTCTCATTCACAACAGTCTTCCAGGAGAACCTCTACTAGATAAATCTGTTCACAATTGAGTCATTTGAAGTTATCAAAATCAAAATGTATGACATAGAGAAGATGATAATTCATAAATGATCATGATATCATTACTATAGGTGGGAATGCCACTATTAAATACAAAACAGGGTAGAAAATAGAATTGTAGATGGAAGAATATTATATCTTGTCAGTCCTCCTCCTCCATGTCATAACCAAAATAATCAAGATCTCATCAAGGTAACCACCATTGTATCTACTCTCTCCTCCATCCTCTTCCTCTATATCCATTCCAAGATCTGCATCTTATGGTTTTCATTGGCAATTTTCCATTGCTAGGAAGACGGTGCAACATTTCCTTTGCAACTAAATGCCAATGTGGATCCCAACTAGCCATTAGTCTTCTTCTCTAGGTGATGATTGTTATGTAAATGTAATGAGTGACTTCATCCACTGTGTCTGTTGTGTATGAAAATTTCCATACACAACACCCACAATGGTTGTTGTGTATGCCAAGTGGCATACATGACAGGCACAATGGTATATGCACTACAAAAGTTTAGGAATTATATTTTGGGATCACATTTTAAGATGTACAAGGATTATTATTTACTGATATACTTAGTCAATAAGCCAGTGTTGGGAGGGAATATATGCAGATGGTTCTTATTAATTCAGGAGTATGATTTTGAAGTGATTATGAAACCAAGAAAATTAAATATAGGACCTGGCCATTTATCGTTCATAGTAATAGGGGAAGATGCAGGAAACGTGGATGACAATCTACTAGATGTGAACTTGTTCGTAGTACAAATGGTCGATGATTACTTTGCATAAATTGTCCAGTTCTTGAGCATGGGAGTAGCCCCACCCGACTTTACAGTTACATAGAAGAAACAGTTAGTAATAAAGGCAGCAGATTATCTTCTTATAGTGATGTGAATTGGAGCACAAGAGGGCTATGATATTATCGGAGACACATGAAGGAATTTTGGGGGGGCACTATGCAGGGAAAGTGACGGCTAAGAAAAATTTTCACTCAGGACTTTGGTGACCCACCCTTCATAAGGATTCTAAGGAGTTATGCCAAACCTGTGATGTTTGTCCGCGAGTTGGGAAGCCATCCAAAAGAGATGAGATGCCTTTAATACCACAAGTTACATTGCAGGATTTTGATAAATGGGAAGTTGATTTGATTGGACCGATCAACCCACCAACAAAAAGGTTAGGAGCAAGATATATAATCACTGCGACATATTACTTGACCCGATGGGCTGAAGCAGAACCTATTAGAGATTGCAACTCAGAGACTGTTGCGTGGTTTTTATTTGAGAATGTTGTTACAAGGTTTGGGTGTCCGAGAATCCTTGTGAGTGATCAGGGGACCCATTTTTTGAATAAAACAATTTATGTTTGGACATAATAATTTCATATCTATCACCAAAAGAGCATGCCTTATCATCCTTGGGAAAATAGAACAATGGAAGCGTTTAACAAGATCCTAGAGCATATGGTGACGAAGTTATGTAATGTAAATCGAGATGACCAAGACCTGAGGATTCCTGCAGTACTATGGGAATATCAGACCACATGTAAGAAGTGGACAGGACAAACACCATTTCGATTAGTATATGGCCAAGAAGAAGTTATGCCCATGGAGTTCATTATGTCGATTTTGTGCATTTTCGCACTGACCGATCTCATGGATTCTAGCACAATAGAGAAAATATTTTCAAATATAGTGGAGCTCGAGGAAGAATGCTTCATCGTAGGATTTCATCAGCAAGTTTAGAAAGCACACAAAAAGACATGGCATGACAAACATATTAAATAGAAGAAGTTCCAGATGGGAGACCTAGTTTTTCTCTATCATAACAATTTTTTGCAGCACCCTGGAAAGTTCCAAATGCACTGGTTGGGACCGTATGTGATAAGATTTGTGATAGAGGCAGGTGTCATTCAGTTGGAGAAATTGAATGGGGAAATCATGGAAGGACTAGTCAAAAAAAGTCACATGAAACTGTATAGGGACAACTTTCGTTCCGCGTTCTAGCTTTAATGCACAATACATGTACTACAGTATATGTATTATATATATATATATATATATAAATTTTTCAAAAGCAATGAAAGAGATTGAGGCAAGCCACAATAAACATTTGAAGAGACATGAGGCTTGAAGTTCTGAATCAGGCATTGTTCAAAGAGTCAAATTAGCACAAAAAGAGATGAACAAGAAAATGTCGCAGAAATAAAGAAAGAAAGAGGAAGGTGCACATGAAGGATAATTGAATTATGCACAGAAAGGAAAATTGAATGGCACACAAAGAAAGCCAGAATAAATATTTGCGCAGATGATGTGAAAAGCATTAAAGAGAAAACATGATGGCGAGATGGTGGAAACATGTCATCGTAAATGAAAATTGACAATGATATTTTGACAGGCTGGAAAATATAGACCACAATCGACTAGAAAATACGAAATTAATGCAGAATCTGCACAAGAATTGAATGTGAACAAAATTGGATTGGATTGCAAATTTTGGTGTGAAGAGGAATGAAACAATCGACAACAACCTATAAAAGCATATGAGGGGCGATGAGAAAAGGTCATAGTGTTTGGACATTCAAAGAGAACAAAGAGCCGAGTGAGTTGCACACATAGCTAAACTGCAGAAATACATGGCACCACCAAAGGCAAGAGCATCCACATCACAGACGGAAAAAACATGCACAAAGCAGGCATCGATACCTGTACAAGAAGAAATCCCAAGAGCAGAAGCATCAGATCTAAGCCTAGGAAACTTTCCAAGGGCATATGTGTCTCCCAAGAAGCCAACAACAAAGCTAGTTAGTCTACCCAGGGAGTCGAAGTATGACCTCATCGCACTAGAGATTCCACCTGGGGTCAGTATTGAGGGAGACATGTTGGGTGTAGTAGGAAGTTTGTGGTATGCAGACCATGATCTTGTAGATATGAAGAAATTTTCGGAGTTAGCACCACAAAAGTATATGCGCATAAGGCTCAACCCAGATTCCTTCGTACTCACAATTGAGCCACAGGAGTGGGCAATAGGACTGCAACGAATAGCCATATTGAAGAAGCGCAAAAATTAATGCTTGCGTCAAGTTACTATTGATTTTCTTCCATGGAGGTTTCCTTTTATTAGACAGGCTAGTGTCAATCGACACTCAACTTATCATGCAGATTATAGGATTTCTTTTAGTAGGGGAAGTCCTGCTACTTTTTTTCATGGATAAGACTAGAGAGAAAGTATTAACGAAAAAAATGAAGGAAAAATACAGCATGCACAAAGAAGCACATGGTTTTGGAGCACGATTGTAAGACCCTAGGTTCAAGTTATCTTAACCAACAAAACCCTTTAGACAACGGCCCTTTCGGCATCACCTACATGCAAGTGAAGTCTCACCCAAAGCATCTATTGGGACTGCGGGAACCAAGTTTCTGCAATAGTGAGGGGATTGGAAGTGATCTTCATATTCATTCTTACTTATCTACTATGTGTGAATTATCTTGTTTCTATTATTCCTTGATTTAATTGGTGAATTTAGTTATATAGCACCATTATACTACAAATTGCAACATAAACTATTCACTATAACATTCATAACTACTGCGTAGTGATCATATAGTAAGCAGATCTAGTCTAACATGCATAAAGAGAACAATATTCATGATCAATCGCATAAAAAGACAAGCAGACGCCATAATTAACGTGGTTCAGCCGACTTTGGGCTACGTCCACAACCACTAGCTTCTTTATTATTCTTTTTGTAATCATCTCATGCTTGTGCACTGCGCTTACAATAGATATATCATGATATATCTTTCTCTATCTTTCCTAGCCACTCTGCAATGCAATCCTCTCTCTACAACTCTCCTTCTCCACTCAAACATAGACTCTCTCACCCGAAAACCCAATTAAAACTCATTCTGACTCATTACAACTCATGTTTCCTCATTGTTTGGGTGTGATTTTCCTTCTTTCGCTTCTGCATGTTGCTTTTGCATTCCTGATTGCTCTTCTTCCTTCTTTTGCGTGCCTTTCTGCTTTTGCACGTCGAACTGTTGTCCTTCCCTTTTGCCCACTTTATCCTCCTACTTTATTCTCTTGCTTTTACTCTCCTGCTTTATTCCCTTGCTTTATTCTCTTGCTTTATTCTCCACTAAGTATGCTTTTACTGCGCACTTCAATCCTGAATGTGCATTTACTACGCACTCTGCTCCTGCCTTCTCTTTTTTCTTCTGCTACTGCACACATCCTCCATACTTAGTATTTTCCTCAAAATTGTATCTAAAATTCTTGTTGAACATGTCCCCAACACTCAACTTTAGCTCGGCCCAAGCCACTCGGGCTTGTTTCATTATGCTCCTCCATGCCTCCATGAACTTTTGGGAGGTTTCCCTTGCTGTCACGACTTCTTTCGTTACTTTTGCTTCTTTTCCCAAAATTTCCTCTACACCCTGCATAGCCAGGGTCGTGAGTTTATCCTCAGTCTTGTGTATTGCTTGCTTCACTTTTTCCTGCGCAAATGCCAATTCCCCTATCACCCTTAGTTCTTCATCTTGCAATGGTCCTAATCTTTGCTGGAGAATATTATGTTGGTCCCTTATTTTTTCTAGTTCATTGTATGACTTCCTTTGTGCCAAAATAGTTGTCATTCATTCAACATGTGGTAGAAGTTTTATACTCTCCGAATCCTTCTACGCCCTTTCCTGTGCATCCCTTAATCTAGCTTCCATGACCTTCATTTATGGATCCTCCATTAGGTTTGTCCAGATCTGCAAAATTTCCTCACAGAGCTTTACACTTTTCTTGTCCAAATTCTTGATATTTTCCACCATGGTCATCACGATTCTCTCTCTTCTTTCCCTTTCCTCTAGTGGTGTTCCTAGAGCGGTGTGTGATTGCAAGTCCTCAATCCTTGTGTGGAATCCTTTGATGACTTCGCCAAATCTTGAGACATGTTCTTCCATTGTGGCCTCTACTACTATTGGTACTTCCAGAATCTCCTTATAGAGATTTTGGACGACCGATTGTATCCATTGTGCCATTTTCTCGATCTCATCCTTCTCTTTTAAGGCTTTATCATCCTTTTCCTTAGCCTCATTCTTCTCCTTCATTTCTCTTTCAACATTTTCTTCAACTTCTCTCTTTTCCTGCAGAAGTTGTATACTTTTGTTGTATTTCCTCCTTCTCATATGTCACTTTGACCAATTCTCTGCACACTAGCTCTATGTGGAGCCTTATCTCCTACATTACCTGTATTGGTTGTGTTCAAACATTGGTAATCACCAGGATCCTTGCAGCCAAATAGTGTGATCAGGATGAGAATCTAGGAATAATCAAATTCCATGCCTTTCCCCTTGGATTCTATGCAGTCTATCAAAAACCGATTCACCAAAAATGTGGCCCAATTCATTTGGACTCCCTATGCGCACTTTTCCGCAGCTGCGATCACTGCGGCCGACACCTCGTCCTTGTGATATTTCCTCAACAATTTGCATGCTAATACTTGCGTCAAAAATTGCACAACATCATCACTTATGTTTTCAACGTCCAACCCCCTCTTCTCTCTGAAGGTGTAGAACTTATCCTTCATAGTTTTTTATAGTGCTTTCTCCCCTGCCTTGTTGTGAACAATGTTGTCGGATCCACTCCTACTTTTGGCAAGCCTGTGTTCCACACAATTAGTTGTAGAGATAACCTATCATTAGGAGTTGATGATAGCTAGGATCGATGAACTAGACAACCAACTCATGGGCCCGCAACATAGTGTCATTGTACCACTGTGGCCAAACCTAGCCTAGCACCATGGTGCCGACAATGCTCCTCAAGCTTGAAGACAACTAAGCTATGTTTCATGTTTTTATACGCTAGCTTAGTTTTATTTCATGCTTTTTTAGTTTGTATTGGTCCATAGACAGTAAGCTTTATGAAACTAGTTCAAATTCTGACCATCCAAACACTTTTTTTGTAGCTCAAACTCTGATGCCTCAATCAATTTCCTCTGTTGGCAGATCTAGCATTAGTTTAAAACTTTGTACTATTTTTTTTTCAATGAATAGAAGGAATCACAACTCTAGCTTAAAAAAAACAAAAACAAAAACATCTTATCTTGAAGCACACATCCTACATGAACATTAAATCTCATTTTCAAAAACTCCATCATACCACTAATATTTATAATAAATCAATCCATAAAACAAAAAATGAAATTGATAATGTTATTTCCAAATTATTAGATGGTAGAAATAACATAATAATTAACTATTTTAAAAAAATCGAAATAATTATTTTATATCGAGTCAAAAGGTGTTAACTTAACCCATAGTGCAGAGATTACAAAATATACTTTGGCAAATAAAATATCAAAGAAGATTACGAGTTTAGTATCCAAGACTTATACACCTGAATAGTTATGCCGCTTCAATTCAATTATTGTAGTGAGCGGAGCTTCAATTCATTTACGAGTTTAGTATCTAAGACTTATACACCTGAATAGTTATGCTGCTTCAATTAAGTTAAGTCCACTGAGTTTACGGAACTTGGGTTTACTAAAAGTTAAGTCCACTAAAGTTTAGGGCGTGGTCCACCCCTAAATGTCCACTTCAAAATTTTAAATTTTACCGTCTTTCAATAAAGATTGCAGGATTTCCGGAAAGGACATTACTTATGCTTTAACTGAATCCCAAAAAACCATTAAATATAAATATAAATAAAAATTGATTGGTGTGGTTGAGTGAGTGGAGTGGTTGCATATAAATAAAAATAAAAATTGATTCCCATTGTTGGACGAGACTTGGCTTTACTAAAAGTCTTCACATTTTCCAACACATCATTAAATCTTCTCTAATGATCATCTTCCACAATTTTGAATGATTGGCGGATGGTACTAAAAGTTGAGTCCATTGAGTTGAGTCAAATTAGCACAAAAAGAGATGATCAAGAAAATGTCGCAGAAATAAAGAAAGAAAGAGGAAGGTGCACATGAAGGATAATTGAATTGTGCGCAGAAAGGAAAATTGAATGGCGCACAAAGAAAGCCAGAATAAATATTTGCGCAGATGAAGTGAAAAGCATTAAAGAGAAAACATGATGGCGAGACAGTGGAAACACGTCATCGCAAATGAAAATTGACAATGAGATTTTGACAGGCTGGCAAATATAGACCACGATCGACCAGAAAATACGAAATTAATGCAGAATCTGCACAAGAATTGAATGTGAACAAAATTGGATTGGATTGCAAATTTTGGTGTGAAGAGGAATGAAACAATCGACAACAACCTATAAAAGCGTATGAGGGGCGATGAGAAAGGGTCATAGTGTTTGGACATTCAAAGAGAACAGAGAACCGAGTGAGTTGCACACATAGCTAAACTGCAGAAATCCATGGCACCACCAAAGGCAAGAGCATCCACATCGCAGACGGAAAAAACATGCACGAAGCAGGCATTGATACCTGTACAGGAAGAAATCCCAAGAGTAGAAGCATCAGATCTAACCCTGGGAAACTTTCCAAGGGCATATGTGTCTCCCAGAAAGCCAACAACAAAGCTAGTTAGTCTACCCAGTGAGTCGAAGTATGACCTCGTCGCACTAGAGATTCCACCTGGGGTCAGTATTGAGGGAGACACGTTGGGTGTAGTAGGAAGTTTGCAGTATGCAGACCATGATCTTGTAGATATGAAGAAATTTTTGGAGTTAGTACCACAAAAGTATATGCACACAAGACTCAACCCAGATTCCTTCATACTCACAATCGAGCCATAGGAGTGGGCAACAAGACTGCAACGAATAGGCATATTGAACCGGTTGGAGACCGGTTGGACAGGCTAGTGTCAATCAACACTCAACTTATCATGTAGATTACAGGATTTCTGTTAGTAGGGGAAGACCTGCTACTTTTTTTCGTGGATAAGACTAGAGAGAAAGCAATAACTGAAAAAATGAAGGAAAAATACAGCATGCACAAAGAAGCGCATGGTGTTGGAGAACGATTGTAAGACCCTAGGTTCAAGTTATCTTAACCAACAAAAAAATTTAGACACCGGCCCTTTCGATATCACCTACATGCAAGTGAAGTCTCACCCAAAGAATCTATTGGGGCTGCAGGAACCAAGTCTCTACAGTAGTGAGGGGATTGGAGGTGATCTTCATATTCATTCTTACTTATCTACTATGTGTAAATTATCTTGTTTCTATTATTCCTTGATTTAATTGGTGAATTTAGTTATATAGCACCATTATACTGCAAATTGCAACATAAACTATTCACTATAACATTCATAACTACTGCGTAGTGATCATATAGTAAGAAGATCTAGTCTAACATGCATAAAGAGAAAAATATTCATGATCAATCGCATAAAAAGACAAGCAGACGCCATAATTAACGTGGTTCACCCAACTTTGGGCTACGTCCACAACCACTGGCTTCTTTATTATTCTTTTTGTAATCATCTCATGCTTGCGCACTGCACTTACAATAGATATATCATGATATATCTTTCTCTATCTTTTCTAGCCACTCTGCAGTGCAATCCTCTCTCTGCAACTCTCCTTCTCCACTCAAACATAGACTCTCTCACCCCAAAACCCAATTAAAACTCATTCTGACTCATTACAAGTCATGTTTCTTTGTTGTTTGGGTGTGATTTTCCTTCTTTCGCTTCTGCGTGTTGCTTTTTCATTCTTGATTGTTCTTCTTCCTTCTTTTGCGTGTCTTTCTGCTTTTGCATGCCGAACTGTTGTCCTTCCTTTTTGCCCACTTTATCCTCCTACTTTATTCTCTTGCTTTTACTCTCCCACTTTATTCCCTTTCTTTATTCTCCACTAAGTATGCTTTTACTACACACTTCAATCCTGAATGTGCATTTACTGCGCACTCTGCTCCTGCCTTCTCTTTTTTCTTCTGCTACTGCGCACATCCTCCATACTTAGTATTTTCCTCAAAATTGTATCTAAAATTCTTGTTGAACATGTTCCCAACACTCACCTTTAGCTCGTCCCAAGCCACTCGGGCTTGTTGCATTGTGCTCCTCCATGCCTTCATCAACTTTTGGGAGGTTTCCCTTGTTGTCGCGACTTCTTTTGTTACTTTTGCTTCTTTTCCCAAAATTTTCTCTACACCTTGCATAGTCAGGGTCGTGAGTTTATCCTCAGTCTCGTGCATTGCTTGCTTCACTTTTCCTTGCACAAATGCCAATTCCCCTATCACCCTTAGTTCTTCATCTTGCAATGGTCCTAATCGTTGCTGGAGAATATTATGTTGGTCCCTTATTTTTTCTAGTTCATTGTATGACTTCCTTTGTGCCAAAATAGTTGTCATTCATTCAACATGTGGTAGAAGTTTTATACTCTTTGAATCCTTCTACGCCTTTTCCTGTGCATCCCTCAATCCATCTTCCATGACCTTCATTTATGGATCCTCCATCAGGTTTGTCCAGATCTGCAAAATTTCCTCACAGAGATTTACACTTTCCTCGTCCAAATTCTTGATATTTGCTACCATGGTCATCGCGATTCTCTCTCTTCTTTCCCTTTCCTCTAGTGGTGTTCCTAGAGCGGTGTGCGATTGCAAGTCCTCAATCCTTATGTGGAATCCTTGATGACTTCGCCAATTCTTGAGACATGTTCTTCCATTGTGGCCTCTACTACTATTGGTACTTCCAGAATCTCCTTATAGAGATTTTGGACGACTGATTGTATCCATTGTGCCATTTTCTCGATCTCATCCTTCTCTTTTAAGGCTTTCTCATCCTTTTCCTTAGCCTCATTATTCTCCTCCATTTCTCTTTCAACATTTTCTTCAACTTCTCTCTTTTCCTGCAGAAGTTATATACTTTTGTTGTATTTCCTCCTTCTCATATGTCACTTTGATCAATTCTCTGCACACTAGCTCTGTGTGGAGCCTTATCTCCTACATAATATCGATCTACAAGCTCTGTAGTATTTTTGTAGGCATATGTGACATGAGTATGTTCACGTGACTTAGTGTTTTCATATGCTTTTGCAGTTCTAGCATCAGGAACTCAACTGCATTTGTATCGATCTCTAACACTCTGCACCCAGATGCTAACTTGGATAGGAATGGATTGGTAGTCCCTTCTTCCTCAATTGGGCTCGTTGACGGTCCTTCACCCGAGCCTCTCTTTGGTTCTATCTGCACTGTCTTTAATAGTTGTTGTATTTTCCTTAATTGGTCCTGCATCTTTTGGTGTTGTTCCTCTTGTTTCCATCTTGCTTCTTCAATGACCTCCTCTGCAACATCATGTACTTAGTAGTCAATTTTATCCATGCCATCATCTGCAAGATTACAGACAAGCAACACTTTGTGGGATTTCATATTTTTACGAGAAGTTACAGTTGGACCGTTCCCTTTGTCTTTTCATTTAACCACTTCTCGTGGGACTGTGTGTTTCACTTCTTCTATTGATGGTCCGGTCTTCGAGGTATTTCATGTGCCATTGTGTTGGAAATTTCCTTGTCCCTCATCTAGTTCTTCCTATTCATTGTCTTGTTCTTCTTCTTCATCAAGGTGTGTCGTTTGTTCTCTTGGAACTTGCCAATCGTCCTCCCAGTCATTGGCGATCATGCATACATCATTCGTTGTTAATTTGTAGTTGGTTGGCAGCCACTGGCACGGAGGGTCTCTTTTGAATTGGATGTACATATGGTGCATCCCTGCTTTAAATTGCGCAATATCCTGGTAAGTCTCTACGGTCTGGGCAGTGATGTGCGGCGTGTGCACTACTATGTGCCTGATTGTGTGAGAGTAGACATAAAATGTGACAATATTATCTATTTGTCTCCTCCTTTTTGTGGTATGCCATAGGTTTGCATACCGCGCAGATACATTACCTCTATTGGTTGTGTTCAAACATTGGTAATCACTAGGATCCTTCCAGCCAAATAGTGTGATCAGGATGAGAATCTAGGAATAATCAAATTCCATGCCTTTCCCCTTGGGTTCTATGCAGTCTATCAAAAATCGATTCACCAAAAATGTGGCCCAATTCATTTGGACTCCCTATGCGCACTTTTCTGCAACTGCGATCACTGCGGCCGACACCTTGTCCTTGTGATATTTCCTCAACAATTTGCACGCTAATACCTGCATCAAAAATTGCACAACATCATCGCTTATGTTTTCGACGTCCAACCCCCACTTCCCTCTGAAGGTGTAGAACTTATCCTTCATAGTTTTTGATAGTGCTTTCTCCCCTGCCTTGTTTGTGAACAATGTTGTCGGATCCACTCCTACTTTTGGCAAGCCTGTGTTCCACACAATTAGTTGTGTATCAATCGATACATGTGGGTCTAGCCACAATGTTCCTCCGTGGACGCAACTTAGTAACATTTTGACACATGTGTTTTTTTCCAGACTTCAACCAAAATGTGGGATCTCCAGCAGATTCAATATTCCTGATCTCTCAAGTCCTGTCACCTAATTTTGTGGTTCAAGCATGATTGCACTTGTCCCTGGTACACTTTTGGCACACAAATATTTCTCTCGTGCCACCTCGAAAAACTTTTATTCGTTTTTTATGTCGTGGTATGCAAAATTCAAGGCAGTAATCTTTCCTAGCATGTCTCCTTCGACAATTACACCAGGTGGTATTTATGGCATGAACAACATGTATTTTTCATCTATGGGTACTCTAACTTGTGCTGCAGTTTCTTTTCTTGGCAGTATATAGTCCTTGTGGAAGCTTGAATGTGAAGCCAAAGCTCTGGTTGTTTCCTCCAATGTGACAATCTTTCCTCCACTGCACCAGAATCTAAAAGATCAGTAATTGTTGCAACACGTAAGATAGGCACTATAAACTCCATTGGCATTACTGCTTCTTGCCCATAGACCAACATAAAAGGTGTTTGTCCTAACAAATTTTTTCTTGTAGTCCTATATGCCCATAATACTGCAGGAACTCTTAAGTCCCAATCATCTCTTTCTACATTGTAGATCTTTGTCAAAGCGTTCTCCAGAATTTTATTAAAAGCTTCTATTGTCCCGTTGGCCTGAGGATGATACGATGTACTATTTTGATGATGAATTTGAAATTCCTCAGTCAGTGTTGCAATTGTGTTATTTGAGAAGTGCATTCCTTGATCACTAAGTAGAATGCACAGGCATCCAAATCGCATGACTACATTATCAAATAGAAAGTGCACGACAATATCTGTGGTGTAGTCTATGACTAGTGTTGCTTTTGTCCATATGGTCAAATACTTTGCCGTGGTGCTTATGTACCTAGTGCTTGATCTTCTTGTTGATGGGTTGATTGGTCCTACAAAGTCTATTGCCCATTTATCAAATGCTTGCAATGTAACCTGTGGGTACAAAGACATCTCATTCCTCCTAGATGGATTTCCCACCCTTTGACAAACATTGCATACATGACAATACTCTTTAGCATCTTTATAAAGTGTGGGCCACCAGAGCCCTATGCACAAAATCTTTTTCATAGTTTCTTTACCTGTGTAGTGTCCTCCTGCAATCCCTTTGTGCACTTATGTGAGTATCACAGGGCTTTCGTGCTCCAACACACATAATATCAATATTCCATCTGCACCTACCTTGTATAAGTTTGTTGCAATCAACTGATAGTCTGCTGCATTAGTCACTAATTGTTTCTTCTACGTAGTTGTTATGTATGACGGAGCCATTCATGTACCTAGAAACTGCACAATGTTTGCAAAGTAGTCGTCCACTATTTTAACTGCAAATAATTGTGCATCTGACAAACTGCCATCTAGATTCCCTGCATCTTCTCCTGATAGTATGCATGATAAATTATTCGGTCATGCATTCAACTTCCCTGGTTTCACAACAACCTCAAAGTCATATTCCTAAAACAACAATAACCACCT
>SNQJ01S0007606.1:127592-141339 GCA_010110895.2 Picea sitchensis
TGTAGTACCAGCCGAGTTGTCCAATGGGGAGTGTGGTTAGCCATAAACAGGATGATCTTTCAAGGAAAGGAGGGATATATTAGCTAGATATCTCATCAATATATGCAACAATATCAATTTTCAATGAAGTGCTCAAAATCTAAGTCTGTTGTTAAAAGTTTAAAACATGGGATCTACATCAGCTTCAAGTGGCTCAAGAATAAGCCCGCTAGAGGAGCATGCCAAGCGGAATGAAAAGGTACGGGGTTAAAGTCTGAAACACTGACTACAAAACCCGTATCTCAGAATTTCTAAATTCATTGCCAAATGCAAGCAGTTAATCTGCCAATTCAGTGATTTCTGCATTTTTTTATCAAAGTCAACCAAGCTTGCTTGCTTCACCAAAATGCACACCTATGGTTCATTTCAAATCCAAATTGAGTGATTCAAATCGAAAAATGTTTGTTTCTCCATTTCTCACCTTCTTACAATTCTAGATTTTCAATTTTGATATGAAAAATCCCTACTGTGCAAAAATACCATAAAATTTCCTTCTTTACAGTATCCAAAAAAGTCTCTGAGGCCTTACCAAAATTCCCACTAGACCTCCTTAAATGCATCAAAATGGAAAATTGAAGGTATAGTTCTCTATTCTGCCATGCCCGGTACTAAATGCAAGTCTTAGTTTTTCTTGATTAATCTTCAAATGCACTTGGCTGGTCTACCAAACTGCTCTCTGACACTGCTTTTGACCTTTCCAGAAAATGCATGTCATCATCACTAAAATGATTTCCAAGAGCTGGTAAATGACTCAAATCAAGTTTTCAAAGATGTTTTCAATTCTGCATTCAATCATCTACAAACCCATTTCATCTCATGCCCTAAATCAACTTCTAACTTCTAATATACTTGAAGAAAATTTGCCCTAATTTCTACAGCTCTGGAAATGCACACCCAGGGCAATGTCAACATGCTAAAGTCTTGAAATTTGAATTGGAATACTTTTAAGTCTTCCACAACTATCTATGACTTCAATTGCACACATAATAAATAAGAAAATGAGAGAGAAGACATTTTCCTCAAACAAAATACTTCACACACTTTATATTATTGCTTCAAACAAATTACATATTTATACTTCTAGCTTGGGAATTTCCCTTTATCTGTACAATATCTAATCATCTTCAAGGGCTTATGAAGTGATTAACTCTGCTTTTTGAAGCAATTCGTGCTCACTAGATTACGCAATCAAAACCATTCCAAAAACTGGTTAGCTTTCAAATCCCACTGAATTTAAACTATTAGTAATAGTTTCATTTCCTCAGATATTACTACAACTTATCATCAAAAGAAAAACTATGATACGATTAAAATCCATCCTAGTCAAAGAGTATGAGAAGTTATAACTGAGACCATGAACTTTTCTTCCCATCGAGCTTATATCCATATTAATTTTGGGAAAGTAGAAATGGGACCAATTTAATTCATCTTACAAAGCTGATTTTCTTGTTCTGCAAAGTGAAAGAAGAGAAAGGCTGGGCTAGAGCAATGATAGCTTATTGATGCTAAGACAATTAAGCATGTGTTTTGGTGTTGTAGAGCCCATTGGGCACTATGGGTATAGATTTCATCAGAATACTTACTAATTTGATAAAACATTTTTAAAAATAAAATACAATAATCAAAGTTTTAATTCGTTTTCATAGAATTATGTTTTCCAACAAAATTCCTATTAATTAAACAGAAAGTTATTATGTTTTGCAGAAAAATTCATAGTAATTAAAAAGAAAGTCATTATCTTTCCATCAAAATTCATAGTAATTAAAAAGAAAGTCATTATCTTTCCAACAAAATTCCTATTAATTAAAAAGAAACTCACTCTTTAATTACTCCGTGATAAAGGAAATCTCTCTACGCTAGAGCCTAGACCCAACATAAGTCAGAAATGAAAAGGAAGTAAACATGCTATAATCCACGAACCAACGAAAAAGAAAGTCATTATCTTTCCAACAAAATTACTATTAATTAAAAAGAAAGTCACTCTTTAATTACTCCGTGATAAAGAAAGATGCAGGGCCACTTTCCATGAAGAAACTGTTAACTTTTCCTTTTTGAGAATTATATGTTTTTAAGTTGAATAAGCTACACAATTGTCATCTATGTTGAAGCTATACAGGAAAGATATAGAATCTTCATAGTTTGGTGCTACGTCTATGTTTATTAAAACTCTAATCATAAGTTAGTTAGTTTACCTAATTGTTATACAGTTACATGATAGTTATGGTCTTTTTGTATTATATATGTACATCTATGTACATGATTATTGAAGCATTGATGAATATAGAGTATGCCTTTTATGCCAGTATTTATTTATCTTTGTTAATCATAGTTTCTTGATTGCTTGATTTATTTTCATTATGTTTATGTTGTTTTCTTCATTATGAATCTAACAATGGTATCAGAGCATTGTGATGCCTATGGCCTGTGAAGGAGTTCCTACTTAGAGGAATGAGAGTTGTTGAGACGGATGAGAACCGTGGATCGTTGAAAAAAGCAGAACTCAGAGTTTTCCAAAACCGTAGCCGTTTTTTTTTTAATAGAGAAAGAAGAGGGTTATGCTTTGGTTGCACACATGGGAAGAAACGATTGATGAGTGAATATGGTTATGATCTAGTTGCACGCACGAGAAGAGGAAATTTGATAAACGAAGGTGGGTTAAAACCTTAGCCATGGACAATGGAAGCCTGATAGAGGATATGTGTGTTCACCCCAAGCACAAGAGAGAAAGCCATCAAAAGTTCCTATTGGAAGAGTTAGAGAAAAAAAGTACAGAGGCCCTGCCATAGCCGTCGCAATTTGTTGGAAGAGGTAGAAAAAAAAGTGCAGAGGCACTTCCATTGTTTGCTTGTCTGACCCACGTAAAGAAAGAAACTGTTCGAGCCTGTCCGACCAAAGACTTTTGACTTGCGCAGAGAAAAACAATAGTTTGCATTTCCAGAGTTGTTGTTGTATTTGTTTGTGTAGAGGAAGAGAAAGAAATCTGCCAAGCATTGTTTTTGAATTTCGAACCCTAGTGGAGACCACATTGTTCTTTATGAACAAGTTTATGATCATTGGGATTGTGATGGATACATTTTGAAGAGAGAGCATGCTTGGTGATACAAATATCAAGTTTTTCATGAATAAGAGAGAGATGGAGTGCGTGCCCAGGCTGATATTTATTTTTAGCATTTGATGATGAAAATGGAGCAGCAATATTGGGCTACCTGTCGATTTAGTTTCTAGATATATTTTTATTATAGTAGAAGTTTTATTATTTAAATTTTTTTGAAGGAGTCGATGGAATTTGTAACCATGATCCATGCCATGTTTTTCCCTTCAAAGCTTACACAAAAAGGAAGAGTTAATGACAACTGAGTCCCAGAAAGAAAGGAGGATATCAAATGACTCTCAACATTGACCACACCAGTCTATGTATGATTCTGAGTTGATGTTTTGGCATCACGGTCCTTTAGATTTTCCACGAATTCTGGTGAATAGCCATAGTCTACAAGAAGTTCGAGATCACACAACCACCTGTTTAGGCAACAACATGTCGAGATCTCATCAGGAGAAAGGAATGATAGAATGCAAACAACGACATCCTCTGATATGTTATCGAGGGTTGTAAAAGGAGAAGAATTCAAATCATCTCAGCTTTTTTTCTTCTGCGCTAGGGGGAGAAATTTGGGTTTTCTTACCTGGAGTTTTTGGCTTCTGAGGTCGTGGGTTCAATCCATCGGAGTCGATATCAGTTGATCTTTGAGAAGCTCTGCCAAGGAACATTCTAGGTGAGCCTGAGTCATCCTACTCCATTTTTCTCAAACCAGGATAGTATCGTCAGTAGAGCGGATTTGCCTATAAAGAAATTTTGAATGGTTGTTGTAAAACCGCTAACGAATTGTAATTTCATCGACTGGTTGTACTACCTCCTCCTCGTTTTCAATATTTTAAGTTATAAGGGTTTTTTTTCATAGAGGATTTATAAGACCTATTGTTAAGAGCATTTGTTAGTATGATTTATTTTTGTAATGGAGTTATAAGGTAGTTGTAATAGAAGCAGATGGGTCTTTTTTAGGATCTTTGTGTGCATCTAAGTCATTGGTTATTCTATATTTTCTCTTGGCATGCACAACAAGATACATAACATTACATAACATCTCTCTTCCATATTTTGCATAATGGAAAGAATTGAAGAAATATTTACAATATTGTGCACATTAATTAACTCAACTACAGAATCTACAATTGCAATAAACAAGTGCACTCTTAGTACAGTGATTACTTGTTTACAAGTAACACACAAGAAGGATGAGTTAAATTTTCTTCGACACCAACAATGTGATTTCAACAAACAAAATAACATCAAGGATGAGAATGAAGACACTCAGTTGACTAGTGATGAAAGTCATAAACATGAAGATTTGTTAGATGAAGTCCCTATGTCAGAAAAAGTTGCGAATAAATGTATTGTTCGACCATGGGAAGAATTACAATTTAAACGAAATCGATATTGACTAGGATATGTAAAGGATTCTAACAACCTTTTTCATATTCCTAACTATTGCAAACCTGATTCCTTTGTGAGTGGAGGTTTTTTGAATGATGATAAGACGACAGAGCTTGAGGATATTGGTAAGGAACAAGTATAGAATATTGTTGATGATGATGTTGTTATAGATATTCCAGATCATGATAATAAGTCAAATAAAGAATCCATACAATGCAAACATTGTGATCGGGTTGGCCATGGTAAGTTATACTGTTTTGATCTTCACCCATGCAGATTTTGTGGGAAGAAAAATCACCCCTCAGTAAGGTGCCAAAAGCACAAGCGAAAAAATATTCATTTTGAATGGTTAGGGAATTGGCGTTGGCATTTGGNACAAGTACAATCATACTTGATTGGAGATATTTCTAAGGTTGATGGACATGAATGTTTTTCAAGATTTGATGATATAGGGTATGATTGGGCCCAGCTGATGTAGTCTTCTGAGTTGAAGATCGAGTCTTCTGAGTTGAAGATCGAGTCTTCAGACTCCGCTGAAAGATAGTTTGATTAACCTTTTCCACTTTAGGAAACAAGCACGCAGTCTGCTCACAACAAAATCAGTGAAGTCAGTGAAGTTGATAATGATCAGATGATAGATCAATGTTTCGATCTTCATCCATGTATACATTGGGAAAGCGTACACATTGTTCCAGTAGCTTATACAGGTGTTGGATCTCTTCTTGGCCATACTTGTGAATGATGGTCAAGGGAATTTGAACCACTTGTCCCTGACAGGGGGGAAATCTAAAGTTTTCAGTCAGGTTCCAAGTTTGATTTAGAGCATGTGAACAGATGATCAAATATGCAACCTAGTTCATGGTATGCAGTCTTGTTCCTAAACATATTGCTCTTGATAGTTTGTGGTCAGCTTAAAACCACCAATTGAGCAGAAGACATGAAGTTCTGCTTGTTACATTTTTCAGGTTTTTTAGCCTTGAGCTCTTGTTAGTTTATGGTCAACTTAAAACCATGCCATTTAGTAGAAGACATCAGCTTCTACTAGACATTCAGTTTGTGTTCATGCCAAAACCACCAAACGAGTTTGTGGTCACCCTTAAACCACCAATTTAGTAGAAGACATCAACTTCTGCTATTTTTTTCAGAGTTCAGAGAGCATCTTCAGCCAATGCTCTGAATATTCGCTTGACACATTGTTGATTCTCAAGTAGTGGCAGTTTTTCATGCAAGAACAAACTTATGATTAAGGGGGGATGTTAAAACTCTAATCATAAGTTAGTTAGTTTACCTAACTATTATATAGTTACATGAAAATTATGGTCTTTTTGTATTATATATGTACGTCTATGTACATTATTATTGAAGCATTGATGAATATAGAGTATGCCTTTTCTGCCAGTATTTATTTATCTCTGTTAATCATGGTTTCTTGATTGCTTGAGTTATTTTCATTATGTTTCTGTTGTTTTCTTCATTATGAATCTAACAATGTTGACCCGAGAAAAGATTAGAGAAAACAATGGAAATCATCCTATAATAGCTTCATATCTTTATAATGAAAATAAATCTCTACTGCCAAAGAAAGGAATAAATTGAAATCCCAGAAAGTCAATCACATAGAGACCTCTGTTAAAATTTATTTCATATAAGGGTGCACCATTTATCGAATTCAAATGAATTAATATGATTTGCCATCTATTACTGTTTACTTAAATCCATGGCTAATTCAAAACTTACTTGGCTCTCATTCTGTCCAGCCTGTCTGACAGAAAAATGTCTGTATCCACATTGGCTTCCTTTTTCCCAAATGAGTAGCAGGATAGAGGGTGAACTTTCACAACTAAATGAGAACTCATATTTTTATGATGTCTTCCTTGATCTTTTGCAAATGGAACCTCCAAACTCAATTTGAAAGCCATTGATAAGAACTCACAAAGCTATCAATCAAATTACCTAACATCCATCCAGACAACAGGTACATGTAACAATTCACACTATTTTACTTTAAATTTTGGAGAAGGAAAAGGAACAAACAACATGGCCTTAAGCTCAGGTTCTAGGAGACTCAAATTTATTGATGGATTGGGCAAATAGGAAAAATCAATTACAAATATGGCCTTAAGCCCAACAATTTAACTGGGAGAAAAGGGCCCTCTTTCAAGAAATCTCCTTGTCGCATGTTTATAGGGAATTCAATTACAAAGCAGATAAAGTCTTAAAATAAGCTCTCATTTTGCAGGAAGGTCACCTAATTGAGCAAGAGTTTAGGGATCATATCCCTTTGGATGAAATACAAAATTCAATTTTTATGACCTGTTCTTTTTTATTCAGTAACATGCTTTTTATTTTGAGTAAAAATAAGTTTGTTTTTGGAGTATCTTTTCAGATTGTATACTGACTGGTGTGATCCCAATTTTGATTTATGGAAACAGAAGACTGTATATGTCTTAAGTCTAGGTTTGAATACATTCTGAAAACTTGGAACTAAGCGGAAAAGCTAGCCCATGTATATTTTGTTTTTTCTTTAAATATCAAATACAAATACATTTTTTTTCCTTGCATTAAAAAATATATATATATGCACATATATTAAAATCTTAACTGTCTAATGTAAAAAACATAAAGAGCATAGAATGAAGCTGTGAATGGAATAAATAGATGGGATATTTAATGTGCCTACCCTGTAAGAGATAATTTTGAATGAATTTCACAACACCCACTGACACTCTCTCAACTGTGATACTGTAAGAGATAATTCTGAATAAATTTCACAATACCCACTGACACTCTCTCAACTGTGATTGTCTACAATAGCCTAGATAATGATCATGAATATATATTGTACCCCCCTGCTGATGTATTTTTATCATTTCTTCCCACTAATTTCTAGTGTTGCTTGGAATGAAATGCGATGAAAATAGTGTTGTTTGGAAGGAAATGAGATGAAAAAATGATGGAATTGACATTTGACGATCTATATTCTCAATATTTGGTCAGTGTGTCGAGATTGTGTGTCTCCATTCTTAATATATATGCTGTGGAAGATAAGGTGGTGTGGACATCAAGGTCATTGTCGTAGCAGCTTCACTCATCCACATCATGATGTGCTAGTTATAGTATCATGGGGCTGTGGGCCCACCCTTCCTGCCATTCCTCTAAGCCCGGGTAGGCATTCAGAAAACTCAAGTGGAATCTTCAAGGTACTATTCAAAGCCGAACAACCTGATGAGCAAGAAAATTACAACAAACAAGCAAATTGTTGAGAATATTTAGTGTCACTATGAACATTATTTCCACATCAGACACATCCTACGGCACGAGGCCCATGAACCTGGACCAGATTTGGGATTGGAACGACCCACTGTAGAGAAAACTTACCCCAACACATGGCCATTGCCAAGACCGCCTGCGATACGAGGCCCATGAACCCAGTCAAATGTTGATGGCAACATCCTACACACTAACAGACATGCATATGCACTTCCCTAATCAATTTATCAGATGTCGACCCCACTAAGCCCCTAACATTGATCAACATTTGAAACATTCTTGGAAGACGTGGGTTTTAGCGATGTAACATCTAGATGTTACCACTGGCCAAGTGGTTGGCGGTTTGAAACATCTGGCCACTTAAGATATTAAATATATAAGGGAACAAGCCACATTGCAGTGGATTTAAAAAGCCTTTAATTTCAGCGACTTCTACTTCAACGAATTGTGGTCTGTTGCAGCATTTCCCAAGATTTCCTTCAACCTCCCTAAAAAAATGAGTGAGGCATGTGAAGGAGTGTCTAAACATCATGAGAAAATATTTTCATTCCTTCAACCTCCCTGAAAAAATGAGCGAGGTATGCGAAGGAGTGTCCAAACATCGTGAGAGAAGATTTGCAGAAGAGGGCAATTTTGATGAGAGCAGATTTGTAGAAGAGGTAAGTTTTGATTCAACCATGGAGGGTGTAGATGGAGTATTCCATACAACATCACCAGTCTTAGTCCCAGCTTTTTGCGGAGATCGTGACAAACAATCACCTATAATTACTGGAAACAACTGCCTGTTTTTAAGGCGCGGAGGGTTTCTGAGATATTTTGCCTATATTTAAATAAACCATTCGAGGACCTCCTTCGCCCATTGGAGAAATAAACCACTTCAGAGAAACCAGACTTCAGGTGAGTACATTAAACCACATTTGTTCTATGTTGCCTATATTTAAATAAACCATTCAAAGACCTCCTTCGCCCATTGGAGCAGTAAACAACTTCAGAGAAACCAGACTTTAGGTGAATACGTTAAACCACGTTTGTTCTATGTTGCAGCAATATATTTGTTTCTTTATTGTTATAATTTTCTACTATGTTGGGGGTGGCTGTTTTGATGGGCTTCTCTTGGTGGTTTTGATTTGAGTAGTGGGTTTGTAAGGCCGAAATTTGGTTTAGAAGTTTGGTCACTAGTGAGGGCAATTTTCTATTAATAGATAAAACCAGTATAGAAGGAAGCCAGGTAATACCTTTCTTCTTTAGGATTGTCATGAGAAAGTCCCATTCTAGTCTGTCATATGCTTAAAGGTATGCAGTATTTATTAAGTGAAGAGATGATTAATTATGTGTGCAAATGACTATTTTTCTGAAGGAAAGGAGTCCATGAGGGTTTGTTACACAGCGAAACTTGATAAGAAAGACATACAACAAGGGTGGTAATCAACATACCTTCAGGTATGGTATCCTATACTAGGGACACCCATATCTAGCTCAACAAAGAACTCTGCTCCCTCTGATGTTGCTCCCTCTCGCTCCCTTCTAGCCGATACAAATGTTGGACTAATATAGAGAACGCATGTTGGGTGACATTGTAGAGTTTTGAAAGTACATAAACATTATCTGACTTAAACACCGCCTTTGTCTTGCAAAGGTGGTGAATATCATGGTGATAATATTTTGCAAGTTTTCTTGGTGAATATAATGGCGATAATATTTTGCAGGTTGTCTTACAAAGGTAGTCAGAGTTTGCAAATGTAGTTTGCAAATGTGATGAATATTCAAACTTTGCAATATATAGATGTGGGTTTGCAAAGGCATTTTGCAACTAGAAGAATATTCAAACTTTGCAACAGACTACGGTGAAGAATATTCAGACTTTGTAGTAGATATATGTGGGTTTGCAAAGGCAGTTTACAGCTACGATGAATATAGATGTGGGTTTGCAAAGGCAGTTTGCAACTTTGCAACATATAGATGTGGGTTTGCAAAGGAAGTGTGCAACTACGATGAATATAGATGTGGGTTTGCAAAGGCAGTTTGCAACTACGGTGAATATAGAGGTGGTAATCTCCTTAGATGGAGGCTGAGGCTTGGCGGTGGCTTGTCGGCGGTGGCTTGTCAGTAGCTTTTCAAAAATGTTTAAATCCCTCACGTAAGTGAGATAAATATATGTGAGGTCATCCTAGGTTCCATAAACTTAGGTTATCTAGCATAACAACAACAAAAAAATGCATTGCTGGCACTAATATGGAAATGCATGTCTGCAACTTAGGTTATAATGTGGAAAAAATGCATGCAAAAAATGCATCTCATTGCATCTGGGAAATAAGAGGTGGAATTTGTTGGCCAATTACCTTTTTATAAAAGAAATTTATTTATTACATAAAAGTAAATATTTCATTTTGCTTATGTATAACTTTGGAAAGCACAAAAATAATAATAGTCAAAGGAAAACTAATAAGCGGTCAACGATGAATCGATCACTAGAGTCCTAGCCTTCAGCAGGGACTAATAAGCATGGTAAGATTTCTATACGTGAGAAATTGGAACTTATACCTTAAAAGCTCTACATATCTCTAATTTGTTAACTAACACTCAAACCCTTTTTACAACTCGTGATGTTTTCACTATTAAAGACATCGATTTCATGGTTAAGCCACTTGTATAGGGACATGTCAAAGACATTGAAGGCTATTGAGAAAACATTTAATAATTGGTGGTTCCATTCTAATTTTTCATATCTGTAACCTTTTCAATTTCACAATCAAGTAGAGTTTTCTTAATATTTGGAAAGAGGCCTTATTGTTCCTATTAAATTTGAAAGCGACAACAAAAATAGCCCCTCAAATTATCAGACCATCATGATTATTCCTCTTATGGATAAATTATATGGTATAACGGTATAATTTTAGAAAATAGGATTATCTCGTGGTTAGAAAATCATGATAAGAGAGCCAAACCATCATGATTAGTCCTCTTATGGATAAATTATATGGTATAATGGTATAATTTTAGAAAATAGGATTAGCTCGTGGTTAGAAAATCACGATAAGAGAGCTAAAGGGAAAGTTGATTCCCAAAGTTATCACTCAATTTCAAACCATATAATTACTCCTAGGATTATAGTTAAATATTATCAAAACAATAAAGAAAATCTCTTGTGTTGCTTCATCAAATTCCAAAACTTGTTTGGTATAGTTCCTTGAAATAACTTTTGGAGGTGACTCCAAGATTTGGGTTCCCCTTTGAGATTATAATTGTAGTTAAAGATTGTCAAAACAATAAAGAAAATCTCATGTGTTGCTTCATCAAATTCCAAAACTTGTTTGGTATAGTTCCTTGAAATAACTTTTGGAGGTGACTCCAAGATTTGGTGTCCCCTTTGAGATTAGAATTGTAGTTCAATTTTTATGAGAGGGTCCAAATTTACAAGTAGAGAAGGATGGTTAGAAGAAACCAATTCTAACTTTTGGAGGTGACTCCAAGATTTGGTTTCCCCTTTGAGATTAGAATTGTACTTAAAGATTGTCAAAACAATAAAGAAAATCTCCTTTGTTGCTTCATCAAATTCCAAAACTTGTTTGGTATAGTTCCTTGAAATAACTTTTGGAGGTGACTCCAAGATTTGGGGTCCCCTTTGAGATTATAATTGTAGTTCAATTTTTATGAGAGGGTCCAACTTTACAAGTAGAGAAGGATGGTTAGAAGAAACCAATTCTAACTTTTGGAGGTGACTCCAAGATTTGGGTTCCCCTTTGAGATTAGAATTGTAGTTAAAGATTGTCAAAACAATAAATAAAATCTCTTGTGTTGCTTCATCAAATTCCAAAACTTGTTTGGTATAGTTCTTTGAAATAACTTTTGGAGGTGACTCCAAGATTTGGGGTCCCCTTTGAGATTAGAATTGTAGTTCAATTTTTATGAGAGGGTTCAAATTTACAAGTAGATAATGATGTTTAGAAGAAACCAATTCTAACATAGAGGTAAAGCAAGGTTGTCCTATATTCCCCCTTTTTTTTGGAATTTATATAGACAAGTTCCCCTTTTTTTTTGGAATTTATATAGACAAGTTAGAGGATTTCCTAGAGGAAGCAAGTTGCAAAGGAGCTAATCTATCAAGGCTATTCATTCTCCTCATTCTCTACATAGATGACATTTTTCTTTTAGCAAGGAGTCAATCTAACCTTGAAAAATAAATTAATATTCTTAAATATTTTTGTACTAGTCTAGGATGTTTATGAATATTGATAAAACAAAGATAATGATCTTTTTTTTATGTTTTAGGCTTTCACAATGTGGTGTATTAATATTGTGGGTTTTCGTATTCATTGTGTAAGATTTTTGTACTAGTCTAGGATGTTTATGAATACTGATAAAACAAAGATAATGATYTTTTTTTCTTTATGTTTTAGGCTTTCACAATGTSRTGTATTAATATTGTGGGTTTCCGTATTCATTGTGTTTGAGAATTYGATGTCGACACTTTGTAGATTTGAACTTSTGACCTCTTAGGAGGAAACACATGTTCTTAACCATTARGCCCACTCAATATGTATTAATMTATTTTYAAGGTCAYGRCCAAGCYAGACACCAAATTGGTGTATGAGACCCCCTTGTTTGTGGGACAAGGGATCCCCTCTGCCCATCGATTTGACTAGTAAAGTCTACAGAGGTATACATACCCTACTCCCCTCTGGATTTGAACTTGTGACCTCTTAGGAGGAAGCATATGTTCTTAACCATTAGGCCCATATATATATATGTATGTATATATATGTATGTATGTATATATATATATATTAGTAAATAACCATTTAAAAATAATAACAATTAAATGAACTAACTAAACAAATATAGAAGGATTCCTCAAAAGAGATGACAACCAAAAATGAAAAAATCTAAATAAAGAAACAAAAGAGCCATAGGTAAAACAAAAGACAAATCAAAAGGGAAAATTAAAAACAAGAGAAGGATAAGAACAAAATAAAAGGAACTAAAACCAAAATAAAGGGACAAAGGGAAAAGGGGAAGAATATAAAAAACAATGGAGAAGGACCTTGACTACATTTTAAGAATGGGGAGACAATTTTTACTCAATTTGAAACCATCATCCCTATTGATACAATTATTTTCCTTGGGGAGCCAAGTTTTACTCAATTTGAACCATCATTAGTATTGATACAATTATTTTCCTTCACAATCTCCATTTCCCCACTAATATTATTTTTAGAAAAGTGATTGATTTTATCTAAAAAATTTGTATTTCCAATATCAATTTGATGCTTGGTTTTATAAGAATAATCAACAAGAGCAGAGGACTTGACCAGATTGTGGGTGATAATTATAATTAATTATAAGCATCTCACATACCTTAATGTTATTTATGATAACAACATTGAAGAACACCTTTCATATAAGGATATTGGAATTGACTTTTGTAATAAGCTAAAATGGAATTTTAGTGTTGAAAGAAGGATATTGGAGATTGGAAAGCTTATTGTGGACTTAAGCACAATCGTAATGAAGTTGAGTTTTGGTTATGGGAAAAAGAGAAGTTTCTCTTTGATACACTATCTATCCCTATGATTATGTATGGTTGTGAAGGTTGGGGATGCAATTTTTCTAGAGACTTGGAGGAAAATCAAACAAATACAAAATCATTTTATAGTACATTTTTTTAAATTAAAGGCAATTTTCCCAACAAAATCATTTTATAGTACAGTTTTTAAAATTAAAGGCAATTTTCCCAAGAAAATCATTTTATAGTACATTTTTTTAAAATTAAAGGCAATTTTCCCAACAAAATCATTTTATAGTACATTTTTTTTAAATTAAAGGCAATTTTCCCTACCATATCATCCTTTTAGAAGTTGGTCTTCCTCCAATTGATAGTAAGGCTATGTCTAGGTACTTATTGTATAAGTTTTTTAACATGAAGAAAGAGAGGCTTCCTATCACAACTTC
>SNQJ01S0007606.1:141389-160296 GCA_010110895.2 Picea sitchensis
TATCTATCCCTATGATTATGTATGGTTGTGAAGGTTGGGGATGCAATTTTTCTAGAGACTTGGAGGAAAATCAAACAAATACAAAATCATTTTATAGTACATTTTTTTAAATTAAAGGCAATTTTCCCAACAAAATCATTTTACAGTACATTTTTTTAAATTAGAGGCAATTTTCCCAACAAAATCATTTTATAGTACATTTTTTTAAATTAAAGGCAATTTTCCCTACCATATCATCCTTTTAGAAGTTGGTCTTCCTCCAATTGATAGTAAGGCTATGTCTAGGTGCTTATTGTATAAGTTTTTTAACATGAAGAAAGAGAGGCTTCCTATCACAACTTCAAACATAATTAAAAATCTCAAAAGGTTGAAGATAGGGTGGGATAGAGATGGTACTTCTTGGCTCCATTATTGGGGTATAGTGGAAGATCATGATGCCCTTCAAATTGTTATTACCATTAATAGTACCATTTAACTAAATTTAAAGAAAAAATGTGGTGTTACTCTAAGATTAAGGATACAAAAGATTATACTTAATACAAAGAAACCATTAACCCTAAGTTATAGGATTGAAATTAACTTTCAACTATTTCTAGCTTCAAGAAAAAAGTATTGGGGTATAGTGGAAGATGACGCCCTTCAAATTGTCATTACCATTTGATTAAATTTAATAAGAAATTATGGTGTTACACTTAGATTAAGGATACAGACATTTAGAACAAACTCTCACGAGCTTCATAGTGAAACAAGTTGATGGTAAAGACCCAAAACATCATGGAAGGAAATACCATGTAACGCTTGTGATTCTAACAAAGTAGAGGATGGAAACAAAATTCTCTTGGAGTGCACATCCTCCATGGACATTAGATCTCATTTTCAAAAAATCTATCATACCACTAGTATATGTAATAGCTTAATCCATGAAAACCAAAGTGAGATTGATAATGTCATTTCCAAGTTATTTGATGGTAGAAACAACATAATAAAACACAATAATTAACTCTTTAAAAAAATCGAAATGGTTATTTTGTATCGAATCAAAAGGCATTGGCTTAACCCATACTATAGAGATTACAAAATGTGTATATAATTTGGAAAATAACAAAGGATATTAGGATTTTAGTATCCAAACTTATCAAGCTCAACCAAGTCTTTCTTCCATTATCTACTAGACTATTGTCTACTATATTTCCTTAAAACTATCAAGCATCGACAAAACATTAATTACATTTTAAATGGAAATTAACATCCCTCTAAATCACTAGGTATAGATTCCATATGAATAGATGCACTTAAATTGTCCTTTGCATATGTTGGTGGGCCAGGTGCTTGGTGGGTTGAGTTTACTAGAAGTCCTATTGAAAATTTGATGAATGCTAATAAACAACAACTAGTTTTTCCGACACATTAGTGGTTGCCTCTAGCTCTGCTACTTTATCTTTTAGACTTGAAATTGAGAATTGCATTTCAATTTCCCATTCTTTTAGATGTTGTATATAACCATGAGTTACCTAAAGGTCTATAAGGGGTGGTTGGTCTACCATTATGTGAGCTTGAGAAGTTTTATCCTTCAATACCATCTACATTTCTTGGGTCACAAATGCAAATGTTGCATAAGATTTACTCTTACTAGAATGAGTAGCCCTTCAAAGTTGCCCAGATTCTTCTTCTACTTTGCACTTGAATCAGTGTCAGTCAATGGTGTGGGGAAAAGAGACAAATCATGATGAAATTCTTGTGTTACATCCTTGTTTTCTAGAGCAGTCCCTATCACGAAGGGTGAGTGGTCACTATTAGAGCATGAGGGAGGCAACTTCAATTGAACAAGAATTTGGTGTATTTTCCTTCCACATCCATCCAACCCTATAATTATGAGTGTTGTTGTTGGTGTTAAGAAAATGAACCAAACACTTGTTTCTTCATTGTTTAGCAAAGAAAGATGTATAGGAGGAAAAATGGTCAATGAGAGATATGTAGAGGAAACTTGACAACTACATGTGAAAGGGTGTCAATAGGATAAGGGAGATTTGAAATACCCTTTGAATTCATTAATTTGAAAATATAAGCGACAACGGAGAGGGATTCATCAAAATTCCCCCCACCCCCTTAATAAAAAAAATAAATCAATGACTTCATGGAACAAACTCTAGATTCATGTAGAGGCTCCCTCCAAACCAATTTTTTGCAACAACCCTTCATTCAAAATGCTCCTACATTTTCCATTTTGTTATCTTCTAAATAATTTTCCCTATATACATGGAATAATTGAGTTTGGTTGAACTGTTGAGTTAGATATTTTGATCAAAGAAGAAGTCTAGATAGGACAGGGGATACATTTTTCCCTTTTGTTCTAATTGCATTGATGATAAATGATCAATCTCCAATTACTATAACAATATGCTTAGTTAGAGTGGTGAGAAGTTTTAGAGCATGGTAAATTGCCAGTACTTCTGCCTCATTGTTTACGGTTTCCCCAATGCCCCATGCATATCTGATTGTTAGATGTCCTCTGAGATTAAATATCACTCTCTCACATTTGTCGACCCAAATTAACCAAAAAAAAACTATAAGCGGGTGAAAAAGTGAATATTGATAACACTTTTTGGCAAGAGACATGAGGATTTGTACTAGGCTCCTTTCTTTCAGCCGAGAGTTTAGTCAATGAAAAATCGCTTTCGAGTGTTTTTAAAATTTTTGACAAAGAGTTTAGTCAATGAGAACTCTTTATTGAGAGCTAAGGATGCTCTCGAATGAGAGCTAAATCTCTTTGTCGAAACACCAAAAACTCTTGGCTAAGAGTTTCCCTTAGGGTAAAATTTCTCTTCCAAGATTTTGACCCTTGGTTAAACTCTCTTGGTGGATATTTGCTTGAGTAAAAAAAATCTCAGCCTAGAATTAAATATTCTCAGTTAAATCTTGGTTGAAAATTTAAAATATTCTCAACAAAGAATCCTCTAAACTCTCAGTTGAGAGTTCTACAATACAAAAATGTCACAAAATCCCCTGAAAGATAATATTTCTCACTTTCAACTGACACATCAACTCTCTAACTAGAAAACACACTAACTACACACCAATTCAACCTCGTGACCTCCTCCAAATGAATTTGCAACACTTCTACTACATATCACGCACCAAAATGCCACGTTCCTCTCTCTCTCTCTATATATTTTTGTATTATCTATTTTTCTTTTCATTTTCTATACAACCTTTAAAATTTATAACAATATACTCAAAACTTATAAATTTAACCCTAAACCTTTGAAAAATATAAACCCTAAACTACTTGCCCTAATGATATAGCCCAAATGTTTTCCAAGATATCATAGATCTTAGAAGAACTATTGGGTCCAACCAATAAGACAAAATTAAAATTTATGAAGACATATACAATAGATATGATATAGAAAAAAGACATGAAAGTGAAATAGAAAGGAGATGTTAAAGAGTGGATGTTTAAACAATTCCCCCAAGAACACCATTTTGGGAAGAACGACTAGAGTTTCGGTATCGAATAACCTCACATTTATTGGAACTTTCCATGGAGCCCCACAATAATAACACTATTTGTATTCGTAGGAAGTCTAAAGTGTATAGACATCTTTACATGCAGGTCAATTTTTTCTATTTGAAACTCAATTCTAGAAAATCCTCTTCATGTTCATGAACATTCATTTCAAAAAAATTCAAGTTCATTGATTTCTAAAGGAAGTTTGAAATTTCAATCACTTTATAACAAAACATATATCTTTGTGCTCGCCTTCCACTTCTTTGCAAAACTTTGAGTCATAACTATTAATCGATCCTTAATCAAAACTTCAATCTTAGATATAAGATCACCATGGTCTTGAATTTTGATATAGTATCACTTTAAAAGATATATTACCTCTCTCACATGTGGAGAACATAAATATCATTTGTTAGTTTCACAATTCAATCCATAGTTATACTTACTGGTTTACAAAAATCAATGGCAAGCTAAAGCTTCCAACTATTATCTCACATTTGTACTAACGTTAAAATAATAAATTAAATGTTCTAACTATTTCCTTGTGTTGAATTGAACCATTTATAATTGGAGAGGGTATCAAAAGAAAATTTAAGTAGTGCAACAATTGAACCATTTATAATTGTCGTTGAATGCAACAAATATTTCAGTAGTGTTGAAAGAAAGTTTGTAGTCAACCCTAGAAGGAGACTAATGGAAGAAATCTCTTTGTGGACCAAGATGTTGTTCATCGAGAAGGGGATGATGCACATGGAGCTCGATAGGATGGTAGAGTAAAACCCCCGTGCGAAGGGGTGGAGGGGATGGAAATATGGGGGGAGGAAATTGAGATGATGTGAGATAGAATGGATCCAGAAGAGTAGAGGAGAACAAGATTCGAGAGATACGCAGGAAGAGTTGAGCTAAGGAGGTGATTCAAGTAGAGAAGCAAATAAGAGAAATCAAGGAGTGATGAACAAGTAGTAAGATCCAATATGAAGAGAAGATAAATTTCACCAGAAGGGTGTATGGGAGAAATATTTGTGCCAGAGAGAAGCACATAAGAAGAGAGGTTATCAAAGAGATGTGACATTAGTAGTGAGTTATCTAGAGAAGATACCAAAATTAATGGGAGAAAGATTGAAGAAAATGAGATCATACCCCCTTGGCTAGTAAGAGATGTAGCCACATTAGTGGAATATGGGGCATAGAACAGTAGTACCAACACAACAGTAGATAGAGATTGATCCCTCCAAGGATTAGAGACCTTGGTGATTATGAGGAGGCTTGCTTGGATAGATATAGGGAGATCTTTTGGATCCATCATAGAAGAATATGATAGAGTATGGAGGAACCTCCTCTTTGAACCACCTCCCTTGTATATTTTTCATTAAAAGGAAAGATTCGAAGAAAGTGTAGAGGTGAGAGAAGTAGAAGAAGAAATATTAGAAGAAAGGGAAGGAGAATATATGAGTGAAGTAGAATCATAAGTCAAAAACAATTCACAAGAAATATCATTAGTATCAACAACAACAAGTAGTAGTTAGTATGGAAGGCACAGTTCTAGATTGAGTATGGTGAACCAAGATTCAACCCTTAGGCTCCCTCATTTCATGGGATGGTAAGAGACGATGTGGAACAACATCAATTCACATGTGAAGATATATGGTCAGTGAAAAGAGTCACAATTGAGGCATATAATATCATGTAGCTAGAAACCACATTCAGAGATAGAGCTATGAAATGGTACATGAAGTACATGGCTACTATGTCGGTGAGAGAAAGGTCCCTTACAGAAATAAAGAGAGATATACTCAGAGAATTCCATAAACCAAAGTTGGAATCACAATGTAAAATTGAGATGAAAGAGGTCAAGCAACAAGTTGGAGAAAGAATGTGGGAATATGAGCAGTGTTTCAAGATTTTGTTGAAAAGACTGTCGTTTCAAGTGCAATATGTCTAACAAGGATAATGGTTTATTATCGGACTCCTACCACATATTTGACTCTCGTTCACCTAGCAAAAGGTAACAATCCAAGGGAAGGTCATATACATTGAAATGAACTTAGATTTTATGTCAGGAGGTGGTGAGACACCGGCAAGGCTGGCATAGGTATAATATCAACTTGTGAATCTCACTATGAAACTACAAGATATGGTGAAGGCTAAGATGGTGCATGAGAATGTCTAGCATAACCTGTGATGCATAGAAGGTCACCATAGAAATGAGTGTCCTACGCTAGGAAGTTAGATGGTGATGGGCGCGTCAAATCATTTTCAGATAGGACCACAGACCAAGTAGTGTGAAATTTTTAGACAATGGGGTCATATACCTCCTCGTTGTCCAACATTGCAGAAGTATCAAAATACCGTGCACACTCCATTTTGTGAGTTTTGAAAATCCATGGGCCATGATGTGAACAATTTTGTTGGTGCATGGTTGTAAGACCCTAGGTTTAGTTTATTCTACCAACAAACCCTATAGACACCAGCCCTTTCGGCATCACCTGCATGCAAGTGAAGTCTCACCCGAGGCATCTATTGGGGCTGTAGGAACCAAGTTTATGTAGGGAAGAGGGGATGGGAGGTTATCATCATATTGATTCCTACTTATCTACCTAGTGCGTTGTATTCTTTATCTCTTCTCCCTTGATTAAATAGTAAAATTTAAATATGCAGCACCATTGTGACACATATTGCAACATAAAATATTCATTGTAACCTTCATCACTATTGTGCATCAATAATCTAATAAACATATCTAGATATAGTTATACATAAATAGAACATCTATGATCAATCACATAAAAATACATTCATACACAGAGTTTTAACGTGGTTCACCCAATCCTTGGGCTACATCCAAAATGGTTGGCTTCTTTATTATTTCTCTTGCAATCATCTTAGGCTTGTGCATTGCACTTACAATAGACATATCGTGATATCCTTCCCTGTCTCGCCTAGTTGCTCTGCATTGCAAGCCTCTTCTCTACAAACCCTCACTAAACCTTTAGACATAGACTCTCTCTCATTCTCAGTCTATTCTCTCAACCTCAGCCTATCATCCTCTCAACTTTTAGCACAACTTCAGCCTCCTATTCGCTCAACATAAAAATACTATTCTACCTGACTCATCACATATTTATACATAGAATTTAGGGCTCAAAACACTACTCACTTATCTCCCAAAACCCTATGAAAAATCATGACAACTCATTGTTTAGGCATGCTTTTCCTATATTTTTACTTACATGTTGCTTTTACACTCATGACTGTTGTTCTTCCTGCTTTTTCATGTCTACATGCCTTTGCATGCCTAACTGTTGTCCTTCCTACTTTTGTGTGCACCCTCAAAACATAGTTCTTTGAACTTCTTGTCCAACATGCCCCCAACACTCACCTGTGGCTCATCCTGAGCCACTTAATCCTGCTGCATTGCACCCCTCCATGCTTCCATGGACTTTTGGAGGGTCTCCTTTATTGTCATGACTTCTTTCTTGACCTCTACTTCTTGTTCAAAAATCTCATCTATGTCATGCGTATTCAAGGTCATGAGTTTCTCCTCGATGTCATGTGTTGCTTGCTTTAGCGTGCCCCGCACAACTTCCAATTCCCCTATTACCCTTAGTGATTCATCTTGTAGAGGCACTAATCGATGTTAGAGGATCTTCTGTTGGTCCCTTATCTTTTCTATTTCATTGTATGACTTCCTTTGCTCCAGGATGGTCGTCATGCACTCAACTAGTGGCAGTGTACTTATGTTATTTGAATCCTTCTATACTTTTTCCTTCACATCCATTAATCTATCTTCCATAGCCTTGATCTCTGGATCCTCCATCAGGTTTGTGCAAATCTGCATGATTTCCTCACATAGCTTCGTGCACTCCTCATCCAGACTCTTAATATTTTCTACTGAGGTTATAGTGGTTTTTTATTTTTGTGTCTTTTCCTCAGGTGGTGTTGCTGGTGTGATGCGTGATTCCAAGTCTTCGATAATGGTGTGGAAGCCTTTAATGAATTCCCTGATTATTGAGACTTGTTCTTCAATAGTGGCTTTGACCACTATCGACAATTTTGGAATATCATTATAGAGTTTATAGATGGTCTATTGTATTCACTCTTCCTATTGCTCAGCCTCATCCTTCTCCTTCAATATTATATTCTCCTTTTCCTCAATCTTTATATTATCCTTCAATATCCTATCATCCTTTTCCTTAGTCTTGGTCTTCTCTTGTAAAGTAGTTGCATAATATTGTTGAAGCTCTGTCTTCTCCACTGCTGCCTTCACCAACTTACTTGATGTTGATTTTGTGTGGAACCGTATCTTTTATGCAATACCCATGTGAAAGCCTTGTAGTACTGTTGTGGGCATCTGTGGAATGAATAAGTCTAGGTTACTTAATAATTGTACCTACTAACGCATCTCAGGCGTTGGGAACTCAATCACATTTGGTGAGATCTTCAACACTTTGTCCCTTGTTTCCATCTGTTAAAAATAAGAAGTAGTGGCCCTCGCTTCCCGAGTTGGACTTGTTGATGGTCCTTCACCGTATCTGTGCTCTAGTTCTATAATTGTTGCTTCCAAAAGCTGTTGCAATGTTGTGAACTAGTCTTGCACCTGCTGGAGCATTTCTTCTTGTTTTCACGACACTTGGTCAATTTCTTCATCTGCAACATCCCTCACTTGATAGTCAATTCTATCAATGTCATCATCTGTCAAAGTAAATTTATTTGATACTTTGTGGGATTTCATCTTCTTGCACTTATCTATTCTTGTCCTCTTACCCTTGTCTTTCCTTTTCTCTCTGACTGCATGTTGTGCGTATTTTGTGTCTCTTGTTTGTCCATTATCATGTTCATTACCTTGATCATTTACATCATTGTCAAGGTTCTCCATCTTTGTTCTGTTCACAGGAACATTTCAATTTGGATCCCAATCCTGCATGATTAAGTGGATATATTCTTTTGTGATCCTGTATTTTGTTTGGACCAATTCCTCTCTTAGGTGTTTTTTTGATTGTATATATATATAGTGTCGGTCTACCTTGAACCATGCATTTGGGGTGTACGCCTCTACCAATTGTGGTGAAATGTGTGGTTTATTATTGATGCATTATTGAATCCTTTTTCCATACATAAAGAAATCCACGTTAGTGTCAATACGTCTTCTTTTGTTAAGCGTGTACTAGAAGTTCTGATACTTAGCTTCCAATCATGGCTTACCTCTGAGTCCCAAGAACTGCGCATCCTTCAACTCTTCCCACACTGTGATTTAATTAGAATTAGAAGCCATGGATAATGGAATTCCATGCCTCTATCATGTTCTTCTGTGCAGTTGATGAGGAATTGGTTCAATAAGAAAGGCTCTCAAATCATCGAGACCCCTTCGACACACTTCTCATTAACAACTATCACTCCTGCTGGCACTTGGTCTTTTATGCATTTCCTCAGTAAATTGCATGCCAATTCTTGCATTGCAATTCTTACTATTGGGTTGCATATGCTTGGCACATCCAACCCATGCACACCTCTAACTGTGTGAAAATTTTCCCTCATTTCCTCTGATAGAGTCTTGTCAGTTTTGTTTTCTGCAAACAACAAGTTTGGATCTTGTCCCTATGATGGTAAGCTCATTATCCTTGCAATCAGGGTTGTATCTATAGACATTGTCCTTTCCAACCACAAATAACCTCCATGCACACAGTTTAAGAGCAACTTAACACATGCATTCACCTCGTTGCTCCTACTGAAGTGTGGGATTTCGAACATGTTTAGTATGCATTCTTGCTCCAGTACTTTGGTGCATACCTTTGGCACATGTATTCTCTAGTTAGTTTCTAGATCTATCCTCAGCTCCAAGTATTGGTGCAGTGCAATTTCAGGGAACTTCATCATGTATGTGATATATTGATCTACATATTTGAGCCGCGACACCCTCCCTAGCATGTATTTGTCCATGATGACTCCATATGGGATGTCAAGCATCCCCATTTCATATTTGGGACTCTTCTGTAATGTTACTGGTGTCGCATCATCCTTCCTTGGTGAAATATAGTCTCATGCAAACCTCAGATCTAACGATGATGCTCCTAGAGTCTCCTCAACCTCTGGTTCTACCTTTTGCGCTCTTTTTCAAGATTTCTTTGGTATGGGAGATGTTTCTTTTGGTGGTTCCATGTCTGTAAACTGGTTACCGATGACAATTGCTTTAGATCAAAGTTTTTTCTCAGCTTCTTCAATACGATTCTCATCTCTCTCTTACTCGCATGCAACTCTAAGTGACAATTAACAATGCTTGTCGACCCTTCATGGATTTTGTGTCCATTCTCTCCTGAATTAACTATCTAATACTCCAATGGTGTGATGAATGCTTGATTTAATGTTGCTTTATTGGCATATCTTCTATCATATTTGTGTCTCGTACTGTCAGTCTGTCATGATCCCTGATGGTTGTTTCCATTTATGGCTACACATCATCTTTATGACTTGTCACTAACGCTCTTTAGCCATCTTTTTTGTCCTTTCAATTCCTTTAACAATTGTGGTGGTCTTGTTCTTTGTGTTCCTTCTATGCGTACCTAAATGTCTCTGCACAATTTATTTTATCTACACAACCCTCACTTTTTATGTGCCCTTACTTTCATTGTAACTTCATTTTTTCTGTTTTTCCTTCGGGTTTTTTTTTCCTTCCCCTTTTTCTTCTTTTTCCTTTTCTACTTTTTCTTTTTCTTTTTCCTACTATAATACAAAGGTTCTCACGTAGGTCAGACTAGTGCATGGTAGATTGGTTGTCCATATAAATTTTTAGCCGACTACCATTCACCATTCCTCCCAGGACTTCTCCCTTCAACATTTCCAACTGTGTAACATCTACCTCAGTCACATGCTTAATCACATATGGTCATAACCAATGCATTCAAAAATTTCCTGGATGTTGCATAAATTTACTGTCATATAGTAATACTAAGTCCCCCACTTGAAACTTTTTATGTTTAATATGTCTATCATGCCATGCCTTTTCTCTTGCCTTCTAAACTTATTGATGGAACCCTGCCACCAGATCCCTATTCACAAAATATTCTGCATTATTTCTATACCTTCGTAGTTTCCTCCTGTAATTCCTTCATGTTCTTATGAGAGTATCATTGGCCTTTCATGCGCTAACATACATCGTCTCAATATTCCATCTGCACCTAACTTGTATAAGTTTCCTGTAATTAACTGATAGTCTGCTACTTTAACCATTAATTGTTTCTTCTGCGCCACTATCATGTCTGAAGAGTCCATTCATCTACTTAAAAACTACACAATGTATGTGAAGTAGTTGTCCACCATTTGAACTGCAAATAACTATGGATATGACAAGTTGTCATCTAGATTCCCTGCATCTTTTCTGATAGTATGCATGATAAGTGGTGTGGTCCTGCATTGAACTTCCCTAGTTTCACAACAACTTCAAAAACATATTCTTGGAACAACAACAACCATCCACATATTCTCCCCCCCAACACTAGATTTTTCACTAAGTATCTTAGTGCAGAATGGTCTGTATACATCTTAAAGTGAGACACCAATAAATAATGTCTAAACTTTTGTAGTGCATATATCATTGTCAATCCTTCTCGTTCTGTGGTAGTGTAATTCTTTTTTGTTTTTTACAACTTCCTTCTTGTAAATGAGATTGGGTGGTCTATGTCTCCTTCCCCCGGTTGAGATAGTAATACACCCAAATCTATGGATGACACATCCAAATGAACATGAAACTCCTGTTCCAATATGGGAAGATAAAAATTGACACAATCACTAATTTCTACTTCAATGTATCCAAACATTTCTGACAATCCTCATTCCATTGGAACTTAGATTCTTTCTTCAACAACCTCTCCATAGGTGTTGTAATCTATGCATAACCCTTAATGAACTTTTTATAATTTCATGTATGACCCAAGGTTTCTCTCTAATTTTTGACTGATGTGGGTAGTTGTAAGTCCAAAATCATTGCAATCTTGGCAGGATCCACTAATATGTTTGTTAAGAGGAAAATATTTGTATGGCTAGGGTAAACCACAATAGACAGATATGACTGCAGAAATCAACTCTATCCTAGAAAACATGCTATATAAACCAATGTGAAAGAAAGATAATAAAGAGGCCTACCTTGTCCAAATGTTCGATGATGTCCATCGTTGAGCAATTTGACCCAACGCTATATACCTACAACAAGTTATCAACAAACAAGCAAAACAAGAATATGGTGGTGATATAAAAGGTTAGCACATTAGATAGCATAATCCATCAATATACATAACAAATATGCCCATGGATAATAACTCATATATTTTCAAGATATTAATTGGATGGGAAAGGAGTATTTCTATTAATAAATGATTAACATAAGTGAAAACATTACAGACTTTCGTGTCGGCACGGTTCGGAACCGAGAAACTAAGTTCCTTTCAGCTGGGCCTCCACCACTTCAATCCTCCACCAAAGGCAAGCTCATAGAAGGGAGACGATGTGTTTCTCCATCAATAAGGGAAGAGCTTTAGGGCTGAAAACTGTGTTCAGACTTAAAGGACAAAGGGATGTAGAATCAATAGGAAGTAAATAATTTCTCCAGAATAACTTTTCTCTCAAATTTGAATTCTTCCTCTTCTTTCCATAGCTCGGAATTGGCCCATTTATAGCCTTCAAAATGGAACTGAAGGGCCGAGTCAGAACATTTTCATTATATCGAAGGACAAGGATCATTGATATCCTATCGTGACATGGAAACCCGCCATTTAATTTTCATTTTCTAGCACAAATCCTGATGTACGCAGGTTGTAGTGGAGCAGTCAGCATATACGCTTGCTGTATAGTGTGCAAGATGCGTACAAGTGGAAAAATTTGTATTTTTGTCTTTGGATTTTATCAAGAGGGAAGACAAGTCTGCATAGTGAAATTTAATAAGGCCCTCTGTGTAATATTGCATAGGGTGAGGCAAATCTTGCTATAACAACGCTCTGCTTACATACCACATGGCCCAACAAAATTTCAAAAGGCGCACAAAAAATACATTTCTTCAAATTCAGTAAAATATGACATTGTCTACATATGTCCAACATTAACCTGAGTATTTCTATGTGATATTTAAATAGACTAAACACATTCCAATCATCTAAGTAAACTTTAAGGAACTTATGAATAAATTCCTTAAAGGCTGCGACAACTATTCTTGAAAAAACTGCAGGTGCATTCTTTAGTCTAAAAGGCATTACTGTGTACTGGTAGCTTCCCCAATTTATCACAAAGGTAGTGTTATGTCTATCTTCCTACACAATCTTAATTCGGTGATATCTCAAGAAGCCATCTGTGAAAGAATAGGACTCCTCCCCCCCTACATTCTCTAGCAGTTCATCTGTAAATGGTGTTGGAAATGGATCATGCAAACATGCATCATTTAGCTTCATAGGGTCTACAAAAATTATGATTCCCCCTATTTTCTTATCATGTATTACCATTATAATTATCCATTCTGATTCCACTATTAGTTCAATGATTCGTGCTTCCAAAATTCGGTCTATCTCTTATTTCACCTTCTCTTTATACTTCAGATTTATCCTGTAGGGTCTTTGTCTCACTGGATTAACATTTGGATTCAAAGGGATCTTCATTTCTCCTAAGTCACCATCGATTCCATTTATCTCTGAGAACATAGTTGGGAATATATCCTAATACTCATGTAGTAAGTCTGCAATTTTCTCCACAATTTTATCATTCCAATAATCACCTATCTACACAAACTTTGGATTTTTTGTTGTCCCAATATTTACCTTGTGTGTATTTAATGGTTGTGCATACGTGGCATATTCAAGCTCTGGTCCTTATATTGTGCATTCTCCCTCATTTTCAGGTACCTATATATTCCTTGGATATTCCTCATCGTGTTCTTCTTTAACAACATTATAACATTCCAGTAATTCATGCACAATCATGGAAGTTTTGTGCGCACTACACATAGGTACTACCCCCATTAGCCCTTCTTCTAAAATAATGTTGCTTCTAATGACCTGAAAGGCTGCATCTGCTAATGGAGATTCAAGTTCAAAAGTAAATTTTACCTTAAACGTCCGAGTTAGCTCATCCCAGTTTTTTTTTTCTCTGCGCATTTCTATTTCCAAGTACCAGTTCTTAGGAATTGTATTCAATGTATGTATAAACCTATGCATCCATTCCTTCTTCGGGATCGAACTCCATATGTTTCTGCACTTCTCAACATGGTCTTTTGGATCACTTACCCTTGTATACTTCTTTGCAATATACTCAATATCGGTACCAAATCTAACTTGCATCAAGCTTTTGCACTACTTCTAGTCTTCTATTGCTTCTTTGTGTGCAGCCCGCCATCTATCTGGAGTGCCTTCAAGACAACATCTAATGCCAGCAGTATTTTTTGTTCTAGTATCCACAACTCAAATTCCTATACGAAATATTCTATGTCAGTCAAACCATCATATTTGGGAGGGTCACATAATTTTGTTCCAATCCAGTGCAATGATCGAGTAATGCAAGCACATCGTCTAGTTTATACTTCATGCATACTCTGTTGCCAATGTTCCAGACCTTCCTCTGAGTCTAACTCACATGAGCTAATGCTTCTCCAACTTCATGCACCATCTATAGTGGGGTTAACATAGTCATCCATTTGTGCAGTCATATTATACAAGATATCAATTTTATTCCCTCTAGCTGGTTCGATATACCTCTTTCCTTATGTCGAATCCAATGGTGCAGTAACATTCAAGTCTCCTACATTAAATATGATTTCCCTCCTTTTTAGGTCAATAATTGTTTGATTGTCGAAGGCAAATTCTAACCCCATTAGTGTTGTATATGGTTTACTATCATCCACAATCTCAATGATTTCGAAATCTGCTACACTATGCACCCCATCGATATTCACAGGTATCCTTGTCTACTAGCCAATTTGTACTATCTTGTGTTGGTTTTCCAACCTTAACAGAACAGGAGACCATATTAACTTGGGTTTCCTCATAATTTCCCATGTCTAATTTGGAAACACATTTACATTAGAACTCAAGTCTAAAATAACATTATCCACATTATATTCCCCAATCTGCGCACTTAATTTGAACTTTATGTTGGTCCTCTTTTTGTGCAGTACATGATTCTATGCAACTTATCAGGAACTTTCTTAGAGTACTTACCTTCTCAAGTGTATTTTCTAGTATAGTATGATCATAGACAAGAGGTGCAAATGATGTTGATGCTACCCATTCTATTCCTAGTATCTGTTTTCTTTCCCTCTGATATGTCTCCTTTTCTTGCTGAGGATAAAATTTCAACATAGGTCCTATTTATTTCCTCACCCATTTCTCAACCTTCCTCCCTCCATCTGTCGCATCATCCCATTTTCTATCTCCTCCATGCATAACAGTTGTTATTCTAGGTCCTTCATTGTGTTTCTCAACTGATATCTTATGTACGTTATGATTCATGTTTTAGTTCTGATTCCCTCTTGCCTACCACTTCACAAGTAGTCAGGGACAACATTCTATCGCATGATCCAGTGCTCTGCAATATGTGTAGGTTTTACAAGGATTTAGGCAGTCCCAAGATAAATGTCCTGGTTGATTACAATTGTAGCATATTATCGATCCTCTACCTCCACTTCCAAAATTTCCTTTGCTTTGACCTCTTCCAAATCCTCCTTGGTTTCCTAAATTAAATCCTCTCTTATTGGTATATTGTGGACCACCTTCTTCCCTTGCAACATTTTCCTCCCAAATTTTATACATATCTGAAGTGCGCTCTCTCATCAAATCGAATGCATGACAATCCTTCTCTTCGTGCATAACTGACTTGTAAAAGTTACCAAATATATTTCTTGGTGTACTCTAGTATTTCTGTAGTACTAGACACTCATTCGAATGATGCCCCCATTTATTACATATTTCACAGTATCCCCCTCTTGGTAGTGGATTCAGTGCTCCAATCGCCAAATACTACGCAAATGTTGGGCATTCATCCTTATGGTGGCCTTTAGTCCTACACTTGGTACACCAGACTTGTTCTCACTTCTCCCTTCCTTTTGTAATCTCTGCTAATTGAATTGTTAAGGAAGCTAATTGTGTATGGAATTGTTCCATCCCCCTTCCATCCCCTATGGGAGATGCTTCTAGTTTCATTGCAATATCCAAAGCTTTAGGATGGAACACAACCTTCTGCTGAATCAACAACATGTGAATGTGTGGCAATAGTCCTGCAATAAACCAATCTTGGTGTTGTTGATCAGGGATCTAGAATGTCAATATACCCATCAAATCCTTAAATCTTTGATCATAGTCCCAAATTGACTCATTCTGCACTTGTTTGATTTCCTTCAATTATGTGATGTACTGAGACTCAGACTTTGGCTTCTTGAACTCTTTCAACAATTCTTGTCTAATTTCTCCTAAAGTCCTTGCTTTTCCCATAGGTCTGGTACTCTATAGTTTCATATACAAGACTAATGCACGACCTCTAAATGTTGTTGCCAACTGTGCAATATTTACAGCCTCATCCTGGACATTCTTCACAACCCAAATTGTTTCGCATACAAATAGATATTGTTCTAGGTCCTCTGACCCAACTCCTTGGAACTCAAGCAGTCTCAGTGTGTTGTCTACTCCTACCATGTTTTTTTGTGTAGTACCTCCCCTTGGTGATGTTGGATAAATATGACTCGATGTACTGCCTACACTGCTCTGACTCGACGCATTGTTCCCACTATTTTGACTTCCTTTGCTAAATATAAGTGATTTTGACAAATCTTCAATTGTTACCTCGGATTTATGTGATGCACATGGGGTCGTGGAATCGACACAGGATCCATTATAAGTAGGACTTAATGGCTCTTCTATTATAGGAATGAACTCATAATCCTCTTCCTCTCCTTCTATGTGCGGTATTTATATGATCTGGATTGTTGCGTTGGGTTCTCTCCTCTCCAACTCACTGTGTGGCTCTCCTTTCTCAGCCCTAGTCTTCAACCTCTTGTACCTTCTTCCACTATGTAGTACTCCAAACTCTTCTTCCTCTTTTGATACACCTTCTTCATTTCTCTACATCCTCAGTGCCTCCATTCCTTTTGCATTTCTTCCTTCATTCTTTCCTACCTTCAGACTATCCTCTGGTCATCCCCCAGTTCCACTGTGTGCACATAGGCCCTTAACAATCAAATTTCATTGAAATCACACACTTTTCACACAACAACATCTTTATCTAGGTACCCAATGCTTTCATAACCTTCCGTGTGGACCCTTAAAGAAATTCCTCTCTGCAACACTATATGAATCCATACAATCTATGGTAAATTCCATAATATAACCTCCCAATTTACTGTTCAACTAGAAATCAATGGGACGAGCGTCAGGAAGTCTTATTACTTATAGAATTTAATTTCCTTACCAAATCAGGACTCCATTTCATCGGTGTTGCAGTACAGTATCTTACGGTATTCTCTGCTAATATTTCTAACCACTCAGTTGAGATAATAAAAAATTCACCAAATAAAATATCATGCATCTCTGTGTACACATACCTTTGCATCCATTTCTCAGTGCTCATTCGATGGTTTCTATTCTCTTTTTGAGAAAATTATTGTTCCTTACTTTCTAGCCATTTGGTGATCTCTTTCTTAGTCGGCCTCCAAAACATTCTCTCAATCACAGATTCTGGGTCCCATCAATGGAACCATTTTTTGGCACGTGGTTGTAAGACCCTGGGTTCAATTTATTCTACCAACAAACCCTGTAGACACCATCCCTTTTGGCATCACCTGCATGTAAGTGAAGTCTCACCTGGAAAATTTATTGGGGTTGAAGGAACCAAATTTCTTCAGGGACGAGGGGATGGGAGGCTATCATCATATTCATTCCTACTTATCTGCCTGGTGCATCTTATTCTTTGTCCCTTTTCCCTTGATTAATTAGTAAACTTTAATTATGCATCACCATTGTGCCAAAAATTGCATCATAAACTATTCATTGTAACCTTCATCATTATTGTGCATCAATAATCTAATAAATAGATCTATATTTAGTTATGCATAAATATAACATCCATGATAAATCACATAAAAAGTGTTAGGGTCCTAACCCACACATAGGTAGAACAATATAATCGGATGTAATAAAGGTCGATATTAATAAGGCCTTTCAATAAAATAGAATAAGGCGGATGTAAGAAGACCTAATAGAATCTTCCACTTCTAGAAGGATCTTCCTCTAGATGCTTATTTTTAGTATAAATAGGAGTCGAGGGTACAAGAACCTTAGCTTGGATATTATTGTAATAGAGCTCTACTCAACTGGAGGTTGCCCCCTCAAAGAGGCCCGTGAACATTGCTTTCAGATTCAAAGTGTTATTTCTGTTGTTATTCTTATATCATTTTAGTGTTATTGTGGTGAATGTTCTGGTTATATTGTTGTTATTCTTCCATCACTAGCATTTTATTTATGTTATGCATACATTTTATATCTGGTATATTACAAGTGGTATCAGAGCACTTTCCTCGGCAGAAAGTGTGGGTTAATTTTTTTTTTCAAGGTAGAGACATATTCTGGCATCTTTAAGCCACAAAGATCTGTCGTTATGCGCATAAACCCAGAGTTGAGGGATTCATAGACATAGGAAATACAAGTGGTACTTAAGAACACATCTATTGGCCACCCTTGTAACCCCTGTTGGTACCCCTTTGAGTGGTAGTGCATTAGACAACACCTATATATCGATCGGCCTATATTACCTGAAGCCCTCTTTAGATAAATCGATCGGTCACCTGACTGCTATAGTATCACTGAGAACAAAACTCAGAAAGATACTCTCTAGTACCTGGGTAGTCGAGTAGTACGACTAAGGGTACGATCTATCCTCTTTAATTAGTGCCCTGAGATATTGGGCCTAGTATTACTGTTGGACCCCACACGTATATCAGAGAGCTATAGCACAAGGAAAACCCTTGTATGTAGAACCCTTGAATACCTAACCCTTGGGGATAGAAACATAAACAAATTAAAACAAACAAGATCTATTGTCGCGCAACTGTGTTCGGGTTGCAGAGTAAATACATATTTCTTTTTGGTTAAGCATTTGAGCATTTCCTCTCTGTAGTATTCTTCAAACCAAAGTCTGGAATTTTTTTCACCATTATTTCAGACCTATTCCATTGGATTCATCTCTTCACCCTTATCAAATTCATCCATATCATTTTTTCAGAAAATTTTTTTTTACCCCGCCCGCTCCTTTTCAGTTCCCCCATCCTCATGGCCCATACTCGTAGCCAAGACTTGGAATCTCGCTTCAACACCTTGCAATCTGGTCTCATTGAGACCCAACAAGAAGTGAAACAACTCAGTGCCAATGTTGCCTCCATCA
>SNQJ01S0007606.1:178874-194047 GCA_010110895.2 Picea sitchensis
AGTTGTTGAGGGGTGATAGACTAGGGCACACCAACAAGAGAATCCTCACTCTAGGCTACAAAAATATGGTATGGGGAAATGATTTTCATTGAATAATTGGCCTAACACAACACCAAGGGAAATATGAGTGGGATGATCATGCTTAAATAACCAAATCCCTAGATGTATTCCATAAGAAATGATTCAGCTTCAATTCTAGATTGAAGTAGGAAGATAGTTGCAAGTAAGTGCTAACATAGATCTCAGTGATAGGGCACATTCCAAAAGAGCTAGATATCATTGAAAAATGAGAATTATTAATGGGGCATTGAGCCTAGGAACATGATGCTTAAGAATGAAATAACAAATGATGATAATATATGTGCCTTTCAACTATAAGGGATTGATGCATAGAAAGGATCGAATATAGGGAATTGGGGAATTCATCTAAGAGAGAGTATATAGGGTAACGTTATGGAGGGGGAGGCATAAAAAATGGAGAAATAAGCATTGGGGTATTGTAATTAGAGGACTATAGGATATTGGTAGTGAGGATGGTTTGGGATAAGGACTAAGATATAGGGATTGTGAGATAAGTGGTGTGGTTTTAGCCATTGGAGGAAGAACATGTAAAGATATACATTTATGCATGTTTTAAGTTGTTGAAATGTGCTAGGGTGAGAAAGAGAAATAGTAGAAATGGTTAATTTATATTCTTTTCCATATTTGAAGAGAGTATATGTATTAATTTTATCATCATAGAGATCCCTACATTTTTGTTGGCATGGGAGACCTAGGATCAAATTAGAACAATCAAGTGGATAAATATCACTATCATAGTGTCTTGGAAGAGTCTCATGGAAAACATAATATTACTGCATCAATTATTTTGTGTTGGGGTTTTGTAAGGTAATGATATGGAGGGGAGGGATCTCAGGGTATTTTGTGTTGGATTTTTGTAAGATAATAATCTTTGGCTCTGATGGAGGGGAGCGCTCTATGGGGGGGGCTAGGTCTTAATATATATAAGAATATTGATCCAACCTATTGTTTTAATACATGAAAATTTGCCATAGAATGTGTGTGATTTTAATGGTAGTGACATCATTGGTTTGGGATGGAGGATGAAGAGCTAGTAAATTTATGGTATTGAGGTGAGTATGAGAAGGCCTTGGTCTAGTAACATGGTCTGAAGGATCAAGGTTGGAAATATGGTTAGTGTTTCTAGAGTGATAGAAAATAGGGTGCCTCGGTACTAATTTTCAATGTTGAAAGTATGGATAAAGGATTGCTTGCATGGTAATGTTGAAAGCGTGGATAAAGGATAAAGGATCATTTTATTTTAGTTTCATTCACACTATAGTTATAGAGAGATTTAGCTTGCAACAATGTCAAATCTCGTTGTGTCCATCAATAATTCAACAATACTCCACAAGAAGTTTCCTAGGTCACTCCCATTTACCACCTTTGTTTACACATCAAAAACATTTCTACAATATTGCCACTAAATTTTTGTAGGTGCTAAAGACTATAACTCCTAATCCTTAAAATGATTAAACCCTATAAACTTAAACCACTAACTCTTATAACTTATAAGATTCTAACTTCCATAACCTTATAATCCTTAACCATTATAACATCGACCCCACCTGATTCCCAGCACCTATAAAATCTATAGAAATTTATCTATATTATCCCTTACATCTCCAACCCCTATCACACCCAACCCATGTAATATTAAGAAACCTTAACCCTGATGACTATTAAACCATATAACCCTTAACCTATAACCTATGAACTTATAAGACTTAACCCCTATCATGATTATCCCTTAACTCTTATAATCCTTAGTGCATGTAATCATTATAAAACATAATGGATTTAACTACTATTACCAATGTACTGACAAATTGATATCATTCATATCACCCAAAACCCCTACCCAATATAACCCCTAACCTCTATTTCCCCATCACATCTAACATCTAACCCAAATCCCATTTAATCTATATAATGAATTATCCTTAGCTCTTATAATCATTAACCACCCAAACCCCAAACCCTTATAACTACTAAAAGTATTATCACTAGAATCCTTAATCCATCTAAAACCTAATGAACATAAACCCTAACTAACCCATTATACCCAACCCTTAAATAATAATAGTAGTAATAATAATAATAATAATATAACAACAACAACAACAACAATAATAACAATAACAATAACAATATATATTTTAAGTTCACATCGAATCCAAACACCAAATTGGTGTATGATATACCCTTGTTTGTGGGACAAGGTACCCCCTCAGTGCAGTGATTTGATTGCTAAAATCTACAGACATGTACATATCCTACCCCCCTCTGGATTTGGAGATGTGACCTCCAAGAAGAAAACACATGTTCTTAACAATTAGGCCCACTTAGGTTGTACTCCTATGACCATTAAAAAGTATACCCACTATAACCATTAAAACCTATAGCTCCTAACCCTCATAATGAACATTTATCATAATCACTATCACCACTAATAAATTTAATTCCTAACCTCTATAATACCTTACCCATATCATTCTTAATACTTATAATTTCCATAATCATGTAAATCCCAGTTACCATAACTCCTAATACATTTAACCCCTAACTCATTTAAAACATAACCATTATGATCATTATCACCATCTACTCTTAACCTTTATCACCCTTAACCCTTGAACTGGTAACCCATATAACCCAACACCTAGCCACTAACAACTATAAATACCAAACCCTAATTGATAGCAATAATAATCAATATTTCCCTTAATCTATAACCAAGATAGTCTCTAACTAGCCCTAATATCCCATATYKCCCTTCACTAATATAAACATTAATGAAMCCCTATAACCCCCTACCATTATAACACTYATAACCCCAACCAACTTCCATAACCCCTAAAACCAACATAAACCCCAACCCCTAATCATAATCTCTTATAACTCTTATAACCCCTAACCTCTAATAGGTATAGTTTCTAACCCCTAACTCCCACCTAACCCTTAACATGTATAATTTCTAACGCTTTTAAAGTCAAGTTTGTATCTCTTGTAATTATTAAATGTTATACTTTTGAACCCCTAACACTCCCAACCCATGAAATCCATGTCTCTTCAACCTTATAACCTTAATCCAATTAACTCCAAAATCATATAACCCCTAATATCTAACCCTAACACATATAAATCATAGTTGTAAATACCATTAGGCACTACCCCTATGATCCCTAACTACTAAGCCCTAATCAATATCCCTTATAACTCTTATAAGCCTCAACTTCTAATAGGCATGATTCCTAACCCTTAACATGTATAACTTGTAACCCTTATAAACTCAAAATTCTATCTCTTGTAATGATTACAACTTATAATTTATAACCCTTGACACTCCAGACCCATGTAATCCATGTCTCTTCAACCTTATAACATTAATCTAATAAACTCAAAAATCCTATAACCCCTAATATCTAACCCTAACACATAACTTGTAACTATAAAGTCCATTAGCCACTATCCCTAACCACTAACCCCTAACACCTATCACCCCTAACCCTTAACATGTGTAACCATAACATCCAACCCTCATAACCCCTAAATCCTAAAAATTAATAGTTAAATCCCATAACTTTAAGATCTTTATAACCTCACACCCTTTAACACTTATAACCACTAGCCCCTATAAATCCCAACCCATATAACCTCCAAAAGTTCTAATAACTAAAAATTGTTTTTTATATCTTCATAACCCTTGATTCTTATAACATTCACCACCCAAACCATTATCCCCTATAACCATTAATTTCCTCGAAAGTATTATAACTCTTATGCCATATGACTCATATCACCACTAACTAGTATAACTACTAATTAACTCTTATAACCTCAATCCATTATAATTGTAAAACCCATAACACTTATAATGGTTAAATTTTGTAATTCCTAAGCCCTAATGTTTTCAACCCTTAACCCATAACACTTATATTGCCACGAACTTTCGTGGCAATAGAGATGAAAATCCTGACCAAGTTAAAATATCTTATTCGTCGATATTGCGACGAACTTTCATGGCAATATCGACGAAAATCCTTCCCTATTTTTAAAAAAAAGATGAAAATAATGGAAACGTGGAAAAAATTCATGGAATAATCTGCCCATATGTAGTAGTGTGTGTTATCTTTATAAAACCTTAGGGTGCCAAAAAATCCATACAAACATTTTTAAATTTATACGTGGGTCATTTATTCAAGTTCACATGACTTGAATCCCATAATTACAACCATGCATTTACAATTTATACATAATATAACCCAATATATTCCATGGCTCAAAACCATGGTTTTACAAAATCCATAAAATTCAAGTTCACTCAAAACCATGGTTTTACAAAATCCATAAAATTCAAGTTCACTCAAAACTTATTTGAGCATAGAAAATGTAACACAGTTGAACCCCTAATCTCACTTAGGTTGGTCGGGTGTTCATTTTTCTTTTTTATCACATGCTAAAGGCTCGGATCCGATCCTCTTGGATCCATGTTCATCACGTTAATACGTGAGAACTCCCCCTTAAAGAAACACTCACTCTAATAAACCTTATTGTCTGACCTCCAACTACCAGTGAAAATCCTTCTAAGGATTCACCATGATCATTAAGGGAATGAATATCCCTGATCAGACAGTTAGAAATGTCCCTCACCACTTGATCTATGATCAAATGTCATTCAAAATCACTCCCATTGAAACTGTATATTACAATATCCAAATCCCCATTCCAATGACTTCTCCTCACAGATCCAATGATCCTCAAAGTCAAAATTCAATGGCTCTGATCATATCGGTGCATATGCCTACTTGAAATATATCACCTATCTCATCCCTTTTTCCTTTTGTGCATAGGTGGGATCCACGACAAAGACACGACTAAGATTATCTTGTATGCCCTTCCTTAGATCTATGGCTCAGGATTCCTCTCAAACTCCTTCTCCATCAGAGTGAATACACTTTGAGTGATCACAGACCACTCTGATTGGTTCATTTTGATGGGTTGTTCTGGCATATCTAACGGTCCTCGTGACACCTAATCCAATAGATAAGATTCTCTCAGATATTTAAAAATGCACAACAATTATCGCCATCTAGGTATTCCTACTCAGTACAAATCATAATGGATCCAATGGCTCTGAGCCATCGGGATACATTCTGATATATCTATGATCCTTAGACTCCCTCATCGTCAGACTCTCTTTGAGACCATCTAAAAAACCTCCAACTGTATATCCTACGATAGAATTATAACCATTATGCATGACTTTGATGGTCCTAGTTTCACCATCTATCCCTTCGATGGATCAATGACTCTCGCTATCTCACAACCTCCTCCATTGGAACCCTAGTGCAAACTTACACTTGGACATTCCAATGGTCCAACCTTCCTATTAATAGTTAGGATCATCTCACTGCGCCAAATCTACGTTTGTCATTTTTTCTAACTCAAATCATGGGTTTTCTTCAGAATAACAGTCTGATCTAGGACTTAACTATTCAGGGCACCCTTCAAGCTTATCCACTAAGGTTCTAATGGTCCTACTTAAGCTTGGGATTCCATTCTGAAACTAGCTAAGGCATTCTCACTTCAAACTCACTTGAATATTTTGCATCTCGTAAGATTTCCATTTCAAGGTAGGAGGTTTCACATGGTTAAGGCTCCGTAAAAATACACAAAGACCTTCCTAGATACTAGAACACTACTACTACGATTCTTCCCATGAATAATTATATCTTGCAATATTTCCATTTAAGGGCTTGCAGGTTTAGATGGATATAACCTTTATTAAGCTATTTTGCTTGGCTATTCAAATGTACCATTGTTAATCAATGAAAAAATTCATGCATAATCCATTTTACTTAAGAATTCAACCATTGTTTCCTTCAATCACATTTATGATTTCAATAATAAACATTGTACCTTGATCACTAAACAAAAATCAGACATAGCAAGCTAAAACACTTATTTTTTCAGTGAAAGGTTAAACCAACCAATTGATTGAGAGAGGAATCATTTCCTGTCAATCGTAGGCTATGTTGCACAAATATTTTCTTCAACATTCCACCCCTATGCTAAGCCATGATACCACATTGGGACTAATTTAGTTCACTGCAAAATTGAGAAAATGGTTCAGGAAGGTTACTCTCTTTCACTCCACTGGAAACAATAGAAGTTTCCCTCTTCCCATTAAGCTCATGACCTCCATGGGTTTAGCAGGTACCTTCCCAACCAAATTTCCTCTGCACAAGGGAGTCCCTTGTCTGCTACATAGTTCCTCAACAACCTCCACTTCCCAATGTCAGTTTCATTCCAATAAGTACCAAGTCACAACCCTCCACTACTTCATTCTAGGTCTAGATATTCTTTGCTCCAAGGTGACCATTAATTTATTGGGCCAGTTTCCTATTTTCCTCAAGGAAACTTCCAAATTGTCCTATTATTCAGAACTATGCACGTGAGTCTCTCTTTCCTCATTGCACCAATATTTTGTGATTCTGCAATTTGTTAGCACTATAAGTCACCTCCAGATTGCATTGAACGTAAGCCCAGTACCCATTAGAGTTTTGTGTCACAGGTTGGTTTTAAATAGGTCAAATGGGCGCAGATTCAAGATGATATCATTTTAACTCAGAAAACTGGACTAGTATGCACTTGCAGGTGAGGTCTTAATTAAATTCAGTCATTAAGTTGGATTAAGGTTGAATAGAGGGAAGACTTTGGTGAAGAGAGTATAGAGGTCTATCGTAGACATCAAGTCTTCCAGTAGCCTAAGGAGGAAAAGCTTCAAATACAAGATCCTCTTGGATTCAAATGTCAGGAAACTAAAGAACATAAATAATAGCACTGTAATCAAACATACATTACAATACAGTCAAAACAATCCATGTGAATCCTTCAATCATGGACACTTCAATATCAAAGGCAAATAGGATGAAAAATAAGTTGTCTTTCATTAAACAAGAAGCCTCAGACCAACATACATAACCATAGAAGCAGAGTTCTTCATCAAAATTTTATAATACGAGAGCATTTCTCAACCATTGACCTTAAAAAAATGTCAAAACTGCCTATATATACTAAAATAATGCAACCACCAGGAATGTGATCAGATCAATACCTTTAGTTGGTTCTCGCTCTGTCAGGCTGTGTAGGCCTTCTCATGTCAAACACGAACTTGCCTCAGTTATGTGTTTTGTAGGGAAATCCATCCAGAAGGAAACCTCAGATTGCTAATCCACACTCACGACCGTCTTCAACCTGCTTTCCATTTATGGGGTGAGACGAGGTCTCAACTGCCACCCCCATATTCAATAACTACCTTCATCGGGTTCAGGACGAGGCCTAACACTCATGAATGCTCAGATGGTTCCCATGACTTCTACGATTCAATATCGACGTCTCGAGGCCATGTTGATCCTTTTCTGTGACCAATGTGGGCGCTTTCAGCCTCTGGAACAGCTCCTTTTCATCGCTCTATCCTGCATGTGACCTCGGGTCATAACTTGGCACTTATATCCAAAGGCGCTTCAAGATGTCATCATTCGAGAGTTTTCACTCCACTTGATTTTAAATATTTCGAAGCCCAAACTTGTGAAATAGCCTTATTTAGATCAACGATCAGACTTGATTTAAATTTGACGGCCATGATTGCTTCCTCGAAAACCCCAGTCCCCAGTCGCTCAATGCTAAAACCTTTGATTCATGAAACCGTGACTACTTGGATCTGGTACCACGCATCCCTCTGAATAAGATGGTTGAGATCTCCTTTGGGTCTCCTAACTCCAGGAAAATAAAATCTCAAACCTCCTTTGCCTTCAACTTCTTTACCCGGAGTTGGCGATCTATTGACGCATGTCCTTGCCGATGGATGGTACAGATTCACTTCGGGCCTTTGGCACTTCTGACTCTTCAGGCCTTTTTCTTTGAATTTTGTGCTTTGTGTTCATGGCTGCGGCCTGCACAATCAAGGATTTGGAATATTGGTTGCCAGCTAAGAGAACAGGGAGACCATTGCGCATAAACAAACAAGGGAAAACAAAAAATGATTTTATAAGCCGAAGGGGGAAAAACTTCAAGACTTGGCTTGCGAAAAGGATAGAGACGGGGAAAAATTATAGACTTAGTTAGAAACCACAATCCAAAAAGACTCTAACAAGTTCATGTTGTAACATTTGGCTCCACAGGGGATGGCATGCTCCCTGCGATCTTCCAAGAATAAGTAGTTCCAGTGCCTTAGCCGTTGGGTTATGGAGTCGAGCTCAAAACATTTCGTTGAAGGTCGACATGTACACTATTCTACTTATAAAAATGAAAACAAACACACATCCTCCATAAAGATCTTATTTATGTACAAAACCTAAGCTAACTGACTTTTACAATGCGCTAGGTGAAAGAAAACTTCCACCATAGCCACCTAGAATGTCTGGTAATATAACTTCCACCATAGCCACCCAGAATGTCTGGTAATATAACTTCCACCATAGCCACTCAGATGATCCATAAAAATCTACGGAGGTATAAAAACAGAACGAGAACATGGCTTGGAACACTGATGATACATCCGAATGATGATAAGATGAATAATTCTTCAGGTTCCAATGCTTTTGGAAAACACATCTCCATATATAGCTCCACAGGGTCACAAAATTTATAATCAGAGGAGCTCAACTGGTAAGAAATTAAATCCTATCCTTTATTATGGCTCACCCGTCGTGTGATGTTCTTAGAGTGCACAGGTGGGTGGAGAATTGATGTAGGTTGGATGATACCATGTGATACCTGCTCAATTACAAGTTTTGGATAGGAGATAAACTGCCCACTAAGCTCCTCCTTTACATGATGCTCTGTTTTCTGTGAATCTAGGATAGCTGATTTCCACCCAATGATTTTCCTTAATTAATAAAGGAAAAGGCTCTATAGTGTGGTCTTGGAAATCTTTCATAACACCATATTCACCTGTGAGTATTGGTGAAGTAATGCAATTTGAAAATTTCATAAAATCTGAAATGTATGACTCCATGTATATGGCCACATGATCATGAATAATGTGACATAATCTTGATTGCTTTATAAGACCAGGCTACTCCTCTGTAAAATTCTCTCTGCTTGCAGATAAATTCCCTCCTTTTTCTTTTGAAACCAACTCTTGATCATCAACAATTGCCATATCTTCTTCATAAGAATGGTCACGAGATAAAGGTGCAGCAGGATTTAGAACATCATAACTATGATCAACCAAGAACATACAATTATCTATGCAATCAACCACTGCTACATGCTCAAAATTTTCTGGAAACTGATCATAAGATTGATATTCATTCCTGCCCATAGAAAAATCTGCAAATGTTGAAGGACCTGATTCCAACTGTGAATCATACCTACTTCCTTGTTGTTGTTCCAGATCTGATTCATATTCACTATCTTCTTGCTCAGAATCTAAAACAGATTGACAATCTTCTTGCTCATATACACGCAAATTTTTGAGATATGCCTGCCTATGAACCCACTTGCTATCCCTGATGTTCTCTTCGACCTCTACAACATCTTCAAATAGATGTCTTAACGATGAAGATTTATTTTCTCTTAGGAGAAGGACAAGCTCTAGATGCTGAGACATGACATAGTACACCATGGAAACAGTCTCTGTGGGTCTGATCTCCATAGGAATACTATGCTAAACATTGTAAAACCTCCTGTTGAAGACATCCAAGGCTTCCTCTTCCCCTGTCCTCAAGGCATTAAACTCAAACCAATATTGATCAAGGGATTTTTTCTCACCCCAACAATTTAAAAAAGCATGGCATAGCTCGGTCCAGAAACCAATAGAACTGACCTCTAGATATCTAAACCACACAACAACATCTCTAGACAAGGAATGTGAGAACAACTCATGGTAACATCATCATGAATGATCTCAAATTGATCAATAAAGTTCTTAAAGGCCCCTAAGTTCCTCTCAGCTATAACATGATCCTCCCTAGAAAACCGAGGAAGATACTCAAAGTAATAAGGAGGATAGGGATGCAGGTGATGTGGCAGCCTTAGAGGCTTAAACATCCTGTCTCCAATATTAGCTTGAAAACTTGTGGGTTGAATATGGGATTCAACAAGAGGATGGGGAGGTTCAACAGAAACAACAGGAGGTAATGATATCTAAGAAGGCTGTGAATCATTTTCAACCTCCTCAAGGCTACAAGGGTGATCAATTTCTAGAGGATATGCACTACAGATATCAATTTTATGAATAGGCCGAGGTGAATACACATGATCGACATTTGCAACACAAGAATAGGGCATGTCTTATTCTTCCAAGGATGGATGAGTGAAGGAAGTCTTATTTTCATCTGATTATACAAAGAAGAGGATAATCCTCCTTATATGTGAAGGGAAAGAGATAAATGAGTTGATAAAGAAGAACATGACTTCATGAAGAAAACTCATAGACTGATACCTGGTCTTTCCCTTCGGTGTGGTCATTTTTCTGTCAACGGGATCCTCCCCAGTGGAGTCTTTGATGGTGGATTCACCAGGTGCAAGATGCAATCTTCAATGGTTCTGATATCTGATGCACATTTAGAATAAAAATCTCTTTGTCATTATATCTTAGGGAATGTTATTGGATAAATCGATAGGTGCATACACTAACAGATCTCCCTAGATCCACCCGGATCTAGAACAAAACAGGATAGGACACGACTCTTTCCCTAATTTGTAGTCATTGAATCTACTAATAAGAAGGAATGAGTGACATACCTTTATATCTTCCTTAGGTCTCCGTTTTTCCCACTTCTCTCCGGTTCTCTTGTGAAATCAAGTCCAAGACAACACAAACCAACTAAAGTGAAGATAGCAAAGTATATTCAATGTCAACCTATGCATATGATCAAGGAGTTATGAAATAAAATAAGAGTGATTTTATGGGAAAGGGACATGTTGCTGTATTATATTAAATGAAAGTAGAAGATACAACCTAATTGCCTTGATGTCGTAAGCTTCCTTTCAGTGACCCTTGGTTCCAACACAGACACTTTCTCTGCACTTGCATGAAGAAGATCCAATACCACTTGATAGACCAAATAGAGTCTTCAAGCTTCTGTCCAAGCAGAGTTCTTCACACAATTATTTCACCAATTCTTCATTCAATCTTTCTTAACCTTTTCCATGAGAAACCTTTCAATATATAGGAGAAGGAAGGATGGTTACATGGATGAGGATGATCCCACTAAATCTGAGAAGTCAGTAGGATGCCAACCATGTGAATGCCAACTCATTTTCTAGAAGATTCCCTTCTAGAACTTCTGTGACCTCTTCTCTTTTCCAAGATTAAAAACAGGTTCGCACCCTATCTATAGAGCACACTGCGAACATTTCACACCCTAAGTGTGGGTTTCCTGCGAGAATGAAGGATTTTTGCACCCTGTAATATAGGTAGCCTGCGAACTCATCTTAAAAATGTGTTTTTTGGAAGAAGACAATAGTCACTTTTCTTAGGCAAAAAGTCCTTTTGGGAGCCTAAATACATCACTTGTAGAGACATCACCAGAGTGACCAAAATCATGTGTAACAGAATGCCCCCCAAAGTATGAGGCTGGAACTTGTGACAGCTGAGATACTTTGTAAAATGTGTGTGTGTGTGTCAGAAACAAGGAGCGCACCTAATCAGAAACCTGTAAACAATCAAGCATCTGCAGAATATAATACTAGTTCTGAGGTAGGCATTCCCATGCTTATATCACAAATGATTGGAATCATAAATGTAGGTCATGGCCACCAATCATACACCATGGATCCATTTCGTAAAGTATGCTACATAGCCACCAAGAATACACTGTGGATCTATGTGAGAAGACTTGAACTAAGACGACATAGCCATGTGACATACAAAGTGGATCTATGTGCCGACAAAAATCATACATACTCCATAGTAGCCTGGATAAAAAAGATGAGACCTAGGGTCTTCAATCCCGTTACTTGAAAGTATGAATCTAGCCATGCGATTACATGTGTTGAAGTCCAACATGGTAGAAACCACTTGATTACCAGTCATTGTTGAAAAACATTAACAAGTTCGAGGGAAATCACCATTGATGTCAATGACTCCCAAGGTACCAAAGTACAATCTGAACGAATGCGAATGCATGAGCTGAAGTCGAGCACTCGGTGGAATCTCTCGATCAAAGATCAATGATGTGAAACCCCTGTTGAAAGCAAAGAGACCTACCATTAAGGAATTAAGGTTACAAGGTACTAAATGATTTCCAGGTCTAATTTTCGGATAATGAATTGGAGTCGATGGAACAAGACTCATCACAGGAGGGCCTTGATGTATCCCCCATCAATGAAATGAAATAAGTAATAGATTTTGAGGATGAAACAAATTATGAATACGGATCGAAATGGACATAGGGAAGGCTAACATAGTAAGAATGGACAACTGCAGATGTCTGACTCAATAGAGGGCTCATGTGAACATCTCTTGAACATATGAACGACATGACCAAGGACTTGGCAGCACTGACTCAAAGACAACCCAAGACATGACCTTGTAGCAAGTCGAACGAGAGACAAATGGATTTCCCAACACAGATTCAAATGACGAATAGGGGGTGTCATGTTCAAGAGGGACGTTTACTGCCATTAATATGAATACGAAAACACATCCCTTTCCCAAAATTTCCCCCACCATTTCTTGCGAGTACCTCTTTATTTTTACACAAGCTTGAGGAGGATAACATATGCTTGTCGATGTAATATCATCCTTCGGATGAGTCCCTCGGAGTATGTTTAACGAACTCTAGGAAGGATTTGTTCAGTCCCATTGCGGGTCTGTCGATGTTTATTTAATGAGTCCAAGGATAGAAAACTCAGGGGTTTTTCATGTTTTGAGAGTCTGAAAAACACTTAAAGAGAAATCTCTTAGTTCATTTTTCGTAAAGTAGTCTGATGAGACCAAAAAAGAGATAAAATATCTCTCAACAGACGTTTTATTCAAATAATTTAACGAGCATGAAGAGAGCAAGGTCACTCGACAATCTTTTCATTTTTATGGAGCATGAAAAGAGCTTAAAGGATACTCCCTTACATTCGTTGTTTTCGTGTTACCATGATGAGTATGAAAAGATGAGAAAAAATATACTCAGTTACGTTCTCATTTATTTTCGAGCGCGAGAATGAACGAAGACTGAGCTCGAGGTATTTCTAAAAAACCCTAAAAAGTAGTCGTACATGCGACAAAAGAAAAAACACTTGTTCCCCCTCGTTCGGACTTTGAAGTTGCTATATCTGCAAAAAACCATACTCACAAGGCTATTAGGGCATTAGGTTTTATAAGCAAAACAATAAAAATAATATAAAAAATCAATAAAAAATAGTAAAAAGTGAATAAATATGGGTAAAAAGGGATTTTTCTATTTCATTGTGATTTTGCCAAAAACTTGTCCAACATACCTCATTTTCCCCCAAATTTCTTTGCTCGATTGCGGGAGGCACAAGTGATCATTCGACGAATCGTTTTAGCCAATGATGTAAGATCTTGATCTTTCAACTTTTACATGGTTTATTTTAGGGTTTTAAGTCCATTTTAGGGTCACACCATGCGCTCAAGAATTCTCGTAGGTGGGCCTTGAAGGACCTGCGATAATCTAGGATTCTCGCAAGTGGCCTGCAAGGAACCTGTGAGAATCTCGCACTGTGCAAAAGGGCCACCTGTGAGGGCCGAAAAATGGATTTTGAAGTAAGGTTTTGCTCAATAAAAATTATGCAAGAGTTTAAAACAAGTTGCTAACTCCCCTCTCATGGATCTTTTGCAGGTGTTTGACCATCACAATGTTGGAATGGAGAGAAAGGGAACATGAGGACAATGATGCCATTGTCGGGAATGACTCGGGTAGAGTCGTTGCCCTCCGGAACTGTGGGCTATTAAAATTCTTCAGGATTCCGAGCATGAGAGCCCAATTTAGATTGTTGGAATACCTGGTCCACATGTGGGATGTGGATCAACAATTATTTCACGTGGGAGTCCATACACTGAACCTAGATAACGAGGATATCTATTTTCTAACAGGGTTGTCATGGCGTGGATACCATGCTAGCTTGACCGGAGTTATAGGTGACGGACTTCTCATGAGTGAATATTGTCACCAATATTGTGTTCCCGGGGCAGAGAGAAGCAAAGGTAAGGTTTCCATTTGGGGGGTCCAAGATTTGACCCTATGGACCATCTTGTTTACTATTGCACGCATGGCTGGGAGTGTGGCTCCGCACATGGCTCTCCAAATCTATTTCCAATATGCCATAGAGTGTACAGAGCCTCGGTTCTTCAACTGGTTGGATGCAGTTCTCCATAGTATGAAGAGACAATTGACGAAGTGCAGAAAGGGTGACTTGAAGTAGTTTGGGTACAAATCACTTTCGGTGTCATTCTTCCTCGAGAGGGTCCCACTACTGCGATTACAGGTTGATTGGGGTTTACCAGCCCCATAGGATCCGAGGATGCTAAGGTGGTGCAACCTCATGGCTCGACACGTAGCAGGGACCATAATCAAGTATAATGATTCATTTTTTGACTGGTTGAGGCCCCAGATGCTGATGATTGACGACTATGCATATGTTGGTTTGGATTTCCGAGGGGATCTAGATTTGGCCCTAACTGAGGATTCTCAGTGGGGTGACTTAGGTAAGAAGTACACATTTTGTTCTTTTTAAATGTTTTTGCAAATTTTATCATATGAAATGTGTTTATGTTTATCCAAGAACTAATCAAAAAAATTATTTTTGATGACACAGATGTGGGGGCATATTGACCTCTAGGAACGTCTCCCATTCAAAGGCGAGGAGAAGCGGCTCCAATGGTGAGATGGGATGCCAAAGACTACGAGTTAGTGGAGAAAAACTTGGATGGGTTGACCGCGAACGTCGCAGATATTGCTATTGGGGAGATTTCGAGACGTTACCGGTGCCATACTGTGGGCATGTATGAGTCTCTTAGTCGACTGCTTCATAGGGTAGCCCAAGCAGTTGTGTGTTATCGTGACCGTCATCCGTGACACTATTTTGTAGAAGCTATGGGATTTGTATTTTGAGATTTTGATCCTTGGACATAAAATTTTTGT
>SNQJ01S0007606.1:203249-249739 GCA_010110895.2 Picea sitchensis
ATAATCTGCCCATATGTAGTAGTGTGCGCTATCTTTCTAAAACATTAGGGTGCCAAAAAATCCATACAAACATTTTTAAATTTATACGTGGGTCATTTATTCAAGTTCACATGACTTGAATCCCATAATTACAACCATGCATTTACAATTTATACATAATATAACCCAATATATTCCATGGCTCAAAACCATGGTTTTACAAAATCCATAAAATTCAAGTTCACTCAAAACCATGGTTTTACAAAATCCATAAAATTCAAGTTCACTCAAAACCATGGTTTTACAAAATCCATAAAATTCAAGTTCACTCAAAACTTATTTGAGCATAGAAAATGTAACACAGTTGAACCCCTAATCTCACTTNATAACCCAATATATTCCATGGCTCAAAACCATGGTTTTACAAAATCCATAAAATTCAAGTTCACTCAAAACCATGGTTTTACAAAATCCATAAAATTCAAGTTCACTCAAAACTTATTTGAGCATAGAAAATGTAACACGCCTGAACCCCTAATCTTGCTTAGGCTGGTCAGGTGTTCATTTTTCTTCTTATCACATGCTAAAGGCTCGGATCCGATCCTCTTGGATCCATGTTCATCACGTTAATACATAAGAACTCCCCCTTAAAGAAACACTCACTCTAATAAACCTTCTTGTCTGACCTCCAACTACCAGCAAAAATCCTTCTAAGGATTCACCATGATCATTAAGGGAATGAATATCCCCGATCAGACAGTTAGAAATACCCCTCGCCACTTGATCTATGATCAAATGTCATTCAAAATCACTCCCATCGAAACTGTATATTACAATATCCAAATCCCCATTCCAACGACTCCTCCCCACAGATCCAATGATCCTCGAAGTTAGAATTAAATGGCTCTGATCATATCGGTGCATATACCAACTTGAAAGATATCACCCATCACATTCCTCTTTCCTTTTGATAGATGGGACCCATTACAAAGACACGACTAAGATTATCGTGTATGTCTTTCCTTAGATCTATGGCTCAGGATTCCTCTCAAATTCCTTCTCCATTAGAGTACATACACTTTGAGTGATCATAGACCACTCTGATCAGTTCATTTCGATGGGTTGTTCTGACATATCTAACGATCCTCGCGACACCTAATCCAACAAATAAGATTCTCTCAAATATTTAAAAATGCACAAAAATTATCGCCATCTAGGTATTCCTACTTTGTACAAATCATAATGGATCCAATGGCTCTGAGCCATCGGGATACCTTCTGATAGATCTATGATCCTTAGACTCCCTCATCATTAGAATCTCTTCGAGACCATCTAAAAAACCTCTGACTATATATCCTACGATAGAATTATAACCATTATGCATGACTTCAATGATCCTAGTTTCACCATCTATCCCTCCGATGGATCAACGACTCTTGCTATATCGGAACCTCCTCCATTGGAACCCTAGTGAAACCTTACACTTGGACACTCCAATGGTCCAACCTTCCTATTAATGGTTAGGATCATCTCACTACGCCAAATCTACGTTTGTCATTTTTTCTAACTCAAATCATGGGTTTTCTTCAGAATAACATTCTGATCCAGGACTTAACTATTCAGGGCACCCTTCAAGCTTATCCAATAAGGTTCTAATGGTCCTACTTAAGCTTGGGATTCCATTATGAAACTAGCTAAGGCATTCTCACTTCAAACTCACTTGAATATTTTGCATCCTGTAAGATTTCCATTTCAAGGTAGGAGGTTTCACATGGTTAAGGCTCCCTAAAAGTACACAAAGATCTTCCTAGATACTAGAACACTACTGCTACCATTCTTCCCATGAATAATTATATCTTGCAATATTTCCATTTAAGGGCTTGCAGGTTTAGATCGATATAACCTATATTAAGCTATTTTTCTTGGCTATTCAAATTTACCATTGTTAATCAATGAAAAAATTCATGCATAATCCATTTTACTCAGGCATTCAACCATTCTTTCCTTCAATCACATTTATCATTTCAATAATAAACATTTTACCTTAATCACTAAACACAAATCATACATAGCAAGATAAAACACTTATTTTTTCAGTGAAAGGTTAAACCAACCAACTGACGGAGAGAGGATTCATTTCCTCCCAACCATAGGCTATGTTGCACAAATATTTATCCAACATGCCACCCCTATGCCAAGCCATGATACCACATGGGGACTAATTTAGTTCACTGCAAAATTGAGAAAATGGTTCAGAAACGTTACTCTCCTTCACTCCATTGGAAACAACAAAAGTTTCCCTCTTCCCATTAAGCTCAGGACCTCCACAGGTTTAGCAGGTACCTTCCCAACCAGATTTCCTCTGCACAAGGGAGTCCCTTCTATGCTACATAGTTCCTCGACAACCTCCCCTTCCCAATGTCGGTTTCATTCCAATAAGTACCAAGTTGCGACCCTCCACTACTTCACTCTAGGTCTAGATATTCTCTGCTCCAAGGTGACCATTAATTTCTTGGGCCAGTTTCCTATTTTCCTCAAGGAAACTTCCAAATTGTCCTATTATTGAGAACTATGCACGTGAGTCTCTCTTTCCTCATTGCACCAATATTTTGTGATTCTGCAACTTGTTAGCACTATAAGTCAACTCCAAATTGCGTTGGAGGTAAGCCCAGTACCCATTAGATTTTTGTGTCACAAGTTGGTTTTAAAGAGGTCAAATGGGCTCAGACTCAATATGATATTGTTTTAACTCAGAAAACTGGACTGGTATGCACATGCAGGTGAGGTCTTAATTAACTTCAGTCATTAAGTTGGAGTAAGGGTGAATAGAGGGAAGACTTTGGTGAGGAGAGTGTAGAGGTCTTTCGTAGACATCAGGTCTCCTAGCAGCATAAGGAGGAAAATCTTAAAATACAAGATCCTCTTGGATTCAAAATTTCAGGAAACTGAAAAACGTAAATAATAGCACTGCAATCAAGCATACATTACAATACAGTCAAAAAAATCCATGTGAATCCTTCAATCATGGACACTTCAATATCAAAGGCAAATAGGATGAAAAAGAATTTGGCTTTCATTAAACAAGAAGTCTCAGACCAACATACATAACCAGAGAACCAAAGTTCTTCATCAAAATTTTACAATACGAGAGCACTTCTCAACCATTGACCTTACAAAAATATCAAAACTGCCTATATATACTAAAATGATGCAACCACCAGGAATGTGATCAGATCACTACCTTCAGTTGGTGCCCACTCTGTCAGGTTGTGCAAGATTTCTCCTGTCAAACATGAGCTTGCCTCAATTATGTGTTTTGCAGGGAAATCCATCCAGAAGGAAACCTCAGATTGCTAATCCGCACTCATGGCCATCTTCAACCTGCTTTCCATTTATGGGGTGAGACGAGGTCTCAATTGCCACCCCCATCTTCAATAACTACCTTCATCGGGATCAGGACGAGGCCTGACACTCATGAATGCTCATATGGTGCCCACAACTTATGAGAGTCAATATCGATGTCTCGAGGCCATGTTAATCCTTTTTTGTGACCAATATGGGCTCTTTCAGCCTCTGGCACAGCTCCTTTTCATTGCTCTATTCTGCATGCGACCTCGGTTCATAACTTGGCGCTTATATCAAAAGGCGCTTCAGGATTTCGTCGTTCGGAAGTTTTCACTCCACTTGATTTTAAATATTTCGAAGCCCAAACTTATGAAATAACCTTATTCAGATCAACGATCAGACTTGTTTTGAATTTGACAGCCACGATTGCTTCCTTGAAAACCCCAGTCGCCAGCCGCTCAATGCTAAAACCTTCGATTTGCGAAACCATGAATACTTGGATCTGGTGTCACGCGTCCCTCTGAATCAGATGATTGAGATCTCCTTTGGGTCTCCTAACTCCAGGAAAATCAAATCTCAAACCTCCTTTTCCTTCAACTTCTTTACCCGGAGTTGGCGATATATTGATGCGTGTCCTTGTTGATGGATGGTACAGATTCACTTCGGGCTTCGGCACTTCTGACTCTTCGTGCCTTTTTCTTTGAATGATTCACTTTTTGTTCGTGGCTGCGGCTTGCACAATCAAGGATTTGGAATACTGGTTGCGATCTGAGAGAACAGGGAGACCATGGTGCACAAACAAACAAGGGAAAACAGAAAATGATTTTATCGGCCGAAGGGGGAAAAACTTCAAGACTTGGCCTGCGAAAAGGATAGAGATAGGGAAAAATTACAGACTTAGGTAGAAACCACAATCCCAAAAGACTCTAACAAGTTCATGTTGTAATGTTTGGCTCCACAGGGGATGGCATGCTTCCTGCGATCTTCCAAGAACAAGTAGTTCCAGTGCCTTAGCTGTTGGGTTATGGAGTCAAGCTCAAAACGTTTCGCCAAAGGCTGACATGTACACTATTCTACTTATAATAAGGAAAACAAACACACATCCTCTATAAAGAGCTTATTTATGTACAAAACCTAAGCTAACTGACTTTTACAACGCGCTAGGTGAAAGCAAACTTCCACCATAGCCACCCAGATTGTCTGGTAATATAACTTCCACCATAGCCACCCAGATGATCCATAAAAAGATAGGGAGGTATGAAAACAGAATGAGAACATGGCTTGGAACACTAACGATACTCCTGAATGATGATAAGATGAATAATTGTTTAGGTTCCAATGCTTTTGAAAAACACACCTCCATATATAGCCCTACAGGGTCACAAAATTTATAATCAGGGGATCTCAACTGGTAAGAAATTAAATCCTATCCTTTATTGTGGCTCACCCGTCGTGTGATGTTCTTAGAGTGCACAGGTGGGTGGAGAACTGATGCAGGTTGGTTGATACCAGGTGATACCTGCTCAATTACAGGGTCTAGACAAGAGATAAACTGCCCACTAAGCTCCTCCTTTACATGACACTCTATGTTTTCTGCGAATCTAGGATAGACGATTTCCACCCAATGATTTTCCATAATTAATAAAGGAAAAGGCTCTATAGTGTGGTCTTGGAAATCTTTCATAACACCATACTCGCCTGTGAGTATTGGTGAAGTAACGCAATTTGAAAATTTCAGAAAATCTGAAATGTATGACTCCATGTATATGGCCACATGATCATGAATAATGTGACAGAATCTTGATTGCTTTATAAGACCGGGCTACTCCTATGTAAAATTCTCTCTGCTTGCAAATAAATTCCATCCTTGTTCTTTTGAAACCAAGTCTTGATCATCAACAGTTGCCATATCTTCTTGATAAGAATGGTCACGAGATAAAGGTGCAGCAGGATTTAGAACATCATAACTATGATCAGCCAAGAACATACAATTATCTATGCAATCAACCACTGCTACATGCTCAAAATGTTCTGGAAACTGATCATAAGATTGATATGCATTCCTGCCCATAGAAAAATCTGCAAATGTTGAAGGACCTGTTTCCAACTATGAATCATATCTACTTCCTTGTTGTTGTTCCAGATCTGATTCATATTCACTATCTTCTTGCTCAGAATCTGAAACAAATTGACAATCTTCTTGCTCATATACATGCAAATTTTCGAGATATGCCTGCCTATGAACCCACTTGCTAGCCCTAATGTTCTCTTCGACCTCTACAACATCTTCAAATATATGTCTTAACGATGAAGATTTTTTTTCTCTTAGGAGAAGGACAAGCTCTAGATGTTGAGCCATGGCATAGTACACCATGCCAACAATGTGGGTCTGATATCCACAGGAATACTATGATAAACATTGTAAAACCTTTTGTTGAAGACATCCAAGGCTTCTTCTTCCCCTCTCCTTAAGGCATTAAACTCAAACCAATATTGATCAAGATATTTTTTCTCAGCCCAACAATTTAAAAAAGCATGGCATAGCTCGGTCCAAGAACCAATAGAACCGGCCTCTAGACATCTAAACCACACAACAACATCTCCAGACAGGGAATGTGAGAACAACCTCATGGTAACATCATCATGAATGATCTCAAACTGTTCAATAAAGTTCTTAAAGGCCCCTAAGTGTTTCTCATCTATAACATGATCCTCCCCAGAAAACCAAGGAAGATACTCAAAAGAATGAGGATAGGGATGCAGGTGATGTGGTAGCCTTAGAGGCTTAAACATCATGTCTCTAATCTTAGCTTGAAAACTTATGGGCTGAATATGTGATTCAACAAGAGGATGGGGAGGTTCAACAAAAACAACAGGAGGTAATGAGATTTGAGAAGGCTGTGAATCATTTTCAACCTCCTCAAGGCTACAAGGGTGATCAATTTCGAGAGGATATGCATTAAAGATATCACTTTTATGAATAGGCTAAGGTGAATACACGTGATCAACATTTGCAACACAAGAAGAGGGCATGTATTCTTCTTCCAAGGATGGATGAGTGAAGGAAGGCTTATTGTCATCTGAATATACAAAGCAGAGGATAATCCTCCTTATATGTGAAGGGAAAGAGATAAATGAGTTGATAAAGAACAACATGAATTCATGAAGAAAACTCATAGACTGATACATGGTCTTTCCCTTTGGTGTGGCCATTTTTTTGTCAACGGGATCCTCCCCATTGGAGTCTTTGATGGTGGATTCGCCAAGTGCAAGTTGCAATCTTCAATGGTTCTGGTATCTGATGCACCTTTAGAATCAAAATCTCTTTGTCATTCTATCTCAGGGAAAAGTCTTCAATTCTTTCCCCAACAACGACGCCAGAAATGTTAGCACTAGAAGTCACCTCCAGATTGTGTTGGAGGTAAGCCCAGTACCCATCATAGTTTTATGTCACAGGTTGGTTTTAAAGAGGTCAAATGGGTGCAGACTCAAGATGATATTGTTTTAACTCAGAAAACTGGACTGGTATGCACATGCAGGTGAGGTCTTAATTAACTTCAGTTAGTAAGTTGAAGTAAGGGTGAATAGATGAAAGACTTTGGTGAGGAGAGTGTAGAGGTATGCCATATACATCAGGTCTTCCAGTAGCCTAAGGAGGAAAAGATTCAAATACAATATTCCCTTGGATTCAAAACTTCAGGAAACTAAAGAACATAAATAACAACACTACAATCAAACATACATTACAATACAGTCAAAACAATCCATGTGAATCCTTCAATCATGGACACTTCAGTATCAGAGGAAAATAGGATGAAACATAAGTTGTCTTTCATTAAATAAGAAGTATCATACCAAAATACATAACTAGAGAACCAAAGTTCTTCATCAAAAGTTTACAATACGAGAGCACTGCTCAACCATCGACCTTAAAAAAATATCAAAACTACCTATATATACTAAAATGATGCAAACACCAGGAATGTGATAAGATCACTGCCTTTAAAGCCTTCAGTCGGTGCCCACTCTGTCAGGTTATGCAGGCCTTCTCATGTGAAACACGAGATTACCTCAGTTATGTGTTTTGCAGGGAAATCCATCCAGAAGGAAACCTCAGATTGCTAATCCACACTCACGACCGTCTTCAACCTTCTTTCCATTTATGGGGTGAGATGAGGTCTCAATTGTCGCCCATATCTTCAATAAATACCTTCATTGGGATCAGGACGAGGCCTGACACTCATGAATGCTTAGCGGGTGCCCACGACTTTTGAGAGTCAATCTTGACATCTCGAGGCCATGCTAATCCTTTTTTGTGACCAATATGGGTGCTTTCGGCCTTTGGCGCAGCTACTTTTCATCGCTTTGTGTTGCATGCTACCTCGGGTCATAACTTGGCGCTTATATCCAAAGGCGCTTTGGGATTTCATCGTTCGAGAGTTTTCACTCCACTTGATTTTAAATATTTCGAAGCCCGAACTTACGAAGTAGCCTTATTCAGATCAACGATCGGACTTGCTTTGAATTTGACGGCCTCGATTGCTTCCTCGAAAAACCCAGTCGCCAACTGCTCAATGCTAAAACCTCTGATTCACAAAACCAAGAATACTTGGATTTGGTGCCACGTGTCCCTCTAAATTGGACGGCTGAGATCTCCTTCAGGTCTCCAAACTCTGGGAAAATCAAATCGCAAACCTCCTCTTCCTTCAGCTGCTTTACCCGGAGTTGGATATCTATTGACACGTGTCCTTGCCGATGGATGGTCCAAATTCACTTCGGGCCTTCGACACTTCTAACTCTTCGGGCCTTTTTCTTTGAATGTTGCGCTTTTTGTTCATGGTTGCGGCCTGCATGATCAAGGATTTGGACGGCTGGCTGCGAGCTAAGAGAACAGGGAGACCAGGGCACACAAACGAACAAGGGAACACAAAAAATGATTTTATCAGCCAAAGGGGGAAAAAATTCAAGACTTGGCTTGCGGAAAGGATAGAGACAGGGAAAAAGTACAGACTTAGGTAGAAACCACAAACCCACAGGACTCTGACAAATTCATGTTATAACACAACTCACTTTGTTCTCTCTAGTCTATGTGAGAATTCGTCTATTGGGCATCTACATGTTTGTTCTCACACTCTCTCCTACTATGTTCTCTCAAAATATGCTTGTGCGTCCTGCGGTCTCCCCTTCGTGTGATGTTTTCCACCTTTGGTCTCTTCTTCCACCCATTCCTTGGGATTATCATGGCATGCTGTCAAACACAACCTCCAGTTGGGATTTTGAATTCAAAGGGGAAATTCAGGTACATCCTCCTAACATATTTTAAGTTGACTCTTTCCACTTCAAGCACTAAATCTATCAATAATTATAACTGCTTCAACTACTAATAATGATCTCCATAACTAGTCACATGGTTCTATGCAGTTCAGGTACATTGGCAGATGGTGCATTCAATTTCTATAGGTGTAGGATGTAATGTTGAGCAAGCTTCCTATTTTATTAATTGAAACTTATCCATTCCATCTCACCAATTCGACTTGTGATATCATCACTAGTAGTCAATTTTTTTCCTTCTCAGTCGACTTTCTGATATTTTCCATTAATCATAATCATAATTACATGCTCCATAATCACATTACATGAAGTCTTAGCATAATTATAGTTATGGGGGAAAACAAGGTGTTACAACAAATCATACCATATATAAAAATGTGTGATGTCAAAGCACTGGATGGTTATCATATTTTAACACTTGATGTGGGTTACTGAATGAATTCATATGGCATACATACATAATTTTCACTATCCATGATATCTATCTACAAGCATTTCAACAATGACATTTAATAATAATATCATGATTATATTCTTTGTCTTTTAATTCCCTCTCAAATTATAAATGGTGATTCGATGCAACACAAGGAAATAGGAACAACATTTAATTTGTTATTTTTATGTTAGTACAAATGCAGGAGGATAACATGAAGCTTTAGCTTGCCATTGAATTTTGTTAACCAATAAGTATGGCTATGGATTAAATTGTGAAAATAAAAAATGATATGTATGTTCTCCACATGCCAGTGAGGAAAGAGGTAATATATCTGTTAAAGTGATACTATATAAAACTTCAAAACAATAATGTTTTAGAGTGTGACTAAGGTAAAGTTGTATCTAATATTGAATTTTCGATTAAGGATTGGTTAATAGTAATGACTCGAAGTTTTGCAAATAACAGGAAGATGAGTAACTAGAATTGATTGATTTATACTTCAAATAAATTTTGACTTGGATGCATTAAAGATGTTTATACATGTTATAATTCCTACAAATAGTGTTATTATTGTGGGGCTCCATGGAAAGTTCCAATAAATGTAAGCTTATTCGACACTGGAAACTTTAGTATTTCTTCCCAAAATGTTGTTCTTGCAGGAATTGTTTAAACATTCACACTTTAACATCTTCTTCCTATTACACTTTCAAGTCTTTTTCCTATATCATATCTATTTTATATGGCTTCATACATTTTAATTTTGTCTTATTGGTTGGACCCTAAAAGTGCTTCTAAGATCTATGATATGTTGGACAACATTTGGGCTATAGACTTAAGGTAAGTAGTTTAGTGTTAACATTTTTCAAAGGTTTAGGGTTTATTTTATAAGTTTTGAGTATATTGTTATAAATTTTAAATGTTTTATAGAAAATGTAAAGAATACACACACACACACACACACACACACACACATAACTTGGCATTTTGGTGTGTGATATGTAGTAGAAGTGTTGCAAATTTATTTGGAGGAGGTCATGATATTGAATTGGTGTGTAGTTAATGTCTTTGTTGTTAGAGAGTTGATGTGTTGGTCAAAAGAAAGAAATAGTCTACAGGGGATTTTGTGACATTTTAGTATTGTAGAAATCTCAATCGAGAGTTTAGAGGATTCTCTGTCAAGAATATTCTAAACTTTCAACCAAGAGTTAGCTGAGAATATTTAATTCTAGGCTAAGATTATTTTGAATCAAGAAAATATCCACCAAGAGAGTTTAAGCAAGGGTCAAACTATTGGCAAAGAAATTTTAACCTAAGGGAAACTCTCAGCCAAGAGTTTTTGGTGTTTTGACTAAGAGATTTAACTCTCATTCGAGAGTATCCTTAAATCTCAATAAAAAGTTCTCATTGACTAAACTCTCTATCAAAAATTTATAAATCTATCAAAAGAAATTTCTCATTGATTAAACTCTCGGTTGAAAGAAAGGATCCTAGTACAAATCCTCATGCCTCTTGCCAAAAAGTGTTATTAATATTCATGTTTTCACCCCCTTATAATTTTTTTTTATTAATTTAGGTTGACAAATGCGAGAGACTAATATTTAATCTTGGAGGACATCTTACAATCAGATATGCATGGGGCATTGGGGAAATCACCAACAATGAGGTATAGGTACTAGCAAATTACCATGGTGTAAAACTTCTCACCATTATAACTAGGCATATTGTTATAGTAATGGGAGATTCATCATTTATCATCAATGAAATTAGAACAAAAGGGCAAAATGCATCCCCTATACTAGTTAGATTTCCTCTTTGATCAAAATATCTAACTCAACAGTTCGAGCAATCTCAATTATTCCATGTATATATGGAAAATTATTTAGAAGATAATAAATTGGAAAATGTAGGAGCATTTCTGAATGAAGGGTTGTTGCAAAAAAATGGTTTGGAGGGGATCTCCACATGAATCTAGAGTTCATTCGATGAAGTCATTGTTTTTTTTAATTAAGGAGGTGGGGGGGATTTTGATGAATCCCTCTCCACTGCCACTTATCATTTCAAATTAATGAATTTGGAGAGGATTTCTCCACCCTTATTCGCTTCTTGGACCCAATAAGCATCTACAATGTGCTTCTTCATTAGATGCAACGACTGAAAATTTGTTGGACATGTAGTTCAAAAAACTGAGTTTTGAGGGCCCACACAAAAGAAGGAAGGACAACAATTAGGCATGCAAAAGAAGGTAGGCATGCAAAAGTAGGAAGAACAACAATCGAGAGTGTAAAATTAGCATGCAAGCGCAAAGATAGGAAAATCAAACCCAAACAATGAGTTTCCATGAGTTGTCATAGATTTTTGGGGGATAAGCGAGTAGGGTTTTGAGGCCTAAATTCTATGTATAAATATGTAATGGGTAAGGTAGAATAGGTTGTTTATGTTGTGTGAATAGGAGGTTGAAGTTGTGTTGACAGTTTAGCTGATGATAGGCTAAGGTTGAGAGAATAAACTAAGAATGAGAGAGAGTCTATGTTTGAAGGTTTAGGGAGGGCTTGCAGAGAAGTGGCTTGCACTATAGAGCGGATAGGAAATATGGGGAAGGATATCATGATATATCTATTGTAAGTGCAATGCGCAAGCCTCAGATGATTGCATGAAGAAAAATAAATAAGCCAGTCGTTGTGGACGTAGCCCAAGGATTGGGTGAACCACGCTAAAAATCTGTGTCTGAATGTCTTTTTATGTGATTGATCATGGATGTTATATTTATGCATAACTAAATATAGATCTATTTATTAGCTGATTGATGCACAATAATGATGAAGGTTACAATGAATAGTTTATGATGCAATTTTTGGCACAATGGTGATGCATAATTAAAGTTTACTAATTAATCAAGGGAAAAGGGACAAAGAATAAGATGCACCAGGTAGATAAGTAGGAATGAATATGATGATAGCCTCCCATCCCCTCATCCCTGAAGAAACTTGGTTCCTTCAGCCCCAATAAATTTCTTAGGTGAGACTTCACTTACATGCAGGTGATGCCGAAAGGGATGGTGTCTACAAGGTTTGTTGGTAGAATAAATTGAACACGGGGTCTTACAACCACGTGCCAAAAAATGGTTTCATTGCCGGGACCCAGAATCTGTGATTGAGGGAATGTTTTGGAGGCCAACTAAGAAAGAGATCACTGAATGGCTAGAAAGTAAGGAACAATAATTTTCTTGGAAAGAGAATAGAAACCATCGAATGAGCGATGAGAAATGGATGCAAAGGTATGTGTACATAGAGATGCATGATATTTTATTTGGTGATTTTTTTATTATCTCAACTGAGTGGTTAGAAATATTAGCAAAGAATACCGTAAGGTACTGTACTACAACACCGATGAAATGGACTCCTGATTTGGTATGGAAATTGAATTTTGTAAGTAATAAGACTTCTCGACGCCTATGCCATTGATTTCTAGTTGAACAGTGAATTGGGAGGTTATATTATGGAATTTACAATAGATTGTATGGATTCATATAGTATTGCAGAGAGGTATTTCTTTAAGGGTCCACATGAAAGGTTATGAAAGCATTGGGTACCTGGATAAAGATGTTGTTGTGAAAAAAGTGTGTGATGTCGGTGAACTTTGATTGTTAAGGGCCTACATGCACACAGGGGAACTGGGAGATGACCAGAGGATAGTCTAAAGGTAGGAAAGAATGAAGGAAGAAATGCAAAAGGAATGGAGGCACTGAGGATGTAGAGAAATGAAGAAGGTGTATCAAAAGAGGAAGAAGAGTTTGGAGTACTGCATAGTGGAATAAGGTACAAGAGGTTGAAGACTGGGGCTAAGAAAGGAGAGCCACATAGTGAGTTTGAGAGGAGAGAACCCAATGCAACAATCCATATCACATAAATACCGCACATAGAAGGAGAGGAAGAGGATTATGAGTTCAGTCCTATAATAGAAGAGCAATTAAGTCCTACTCAAATTGGATCTTGTGTCTATTCCACAACCCCATGTGCATCACATAAATTCGAGGTAACAATTGAAGATTTGTCAAAATCACTTATATTTAGCAAAGGAAGTCAAAAATAGTGGGAACAATGCATCGAGTCAGAGCAGTGTAAGCAGTACATCGAGTCAGATTTATCCAACATCACCAAGGGGAGGTACTACACAAAAAAACCTGGTAGGATTAGACAACACACTGAGACTGCTTGAGTTCCAAGGAGTTGGGTCAGAGGACCTAGAACAACATCTTTTCGTATGCGAAACAATTTGGGTTGTAAGGAATGTCCAGGATGAGGCTGTAAATATTGCACAGTTGGCAACAACATTTATAGGTCACACATTAGTCTTGTATATGAAACTATAGAGTACCACACCTACGGGAAAAGAAAGGACTTTAGGAGAAATTAGACAAGAATTGTTGAAAGAGTTCAAGAAGTCAAAGTCTGAGTCTCAATACATCACAGAATTGAAGGAAATCAAACAAGTGCAGAATGAGTCAATTTGGGACTATGATCAAAGATTTAAGGATTTGATGGGTATATTGACATTCTAGATCCCTGATCAACAAAACTAAGAATGGTTTATTGCAGGACTACTGCCACACATTCACATGTTGTTGATTCAATAGAAGGTTGTGTTGCATCCTGAAGCTTTGGAGATTGCAATGAAACTAGAAGCATCTCCCATAGGGGATGGAAGGGGGATGGAACAATTCCATACAAAATTAGCTTCCTTAACAATTCAATTAGCAAATCTTACAAAAGGGAGGGAGAAGCGAAAACAAGTCTGGTGTACCAAGTGTAGGACTGAAGGCCACCATAAGGACGAATGCCCAAAATTTGCGTAGTATTTGGCGATTGGAGCACTGAATCCACTACCAAGAGGGGGATACTGTGAAATATGTAATAAATGGGGACATCATTCGACTGAGTGTCTAGTACTACAAAAATACTAGAGTACACCAAGAAATATATTTTGTAACATTTACAAGTCAATTAGGCACAAAGAGAAGGATTGTCATGCATTCAATTTGATGAGAGAGCGCACTTCAGATATCTATAAAATTCAAGAGGAAAATGTTGCGACAGAGGAAGGTGGTCCACAATATACCAATTAGAGAGGATTTAATTTAGGAAACCAAGGAGGATTTGGAAGAGGTCAAAGCAGAGGAAATTTTGGAAGTGGAGGTAGAGGATCGATAATATGTTACAAGTGTAATCAACCAGGACATTTATCTTGGGACTCCCTAAATCCTTGTAAAACCTGCACATATTGTAGAGCACTAGATCATGCGATAGAATATTGTCCCCGACTACTTGTGAAGTGGTAGGCAAGAGGGAATCAAAACTAAAACATGAATCATAACATACATAAGATATCAACCAAGAAACACAATGAAGGACCTAGAATAACAACTGTTACGCATGGAGGAGATAGAAAAGGGGATGATGCGACAGATGGAGGGAGGAAGGTTGAGAAATGGGTGAGGAAATAAACAAGACCTATGTTGAGATTTTACCCTCAACAAGAAAAGGAGACGTATTAGGGGGAAAGAAAATAGATACTAGGACTAGAATGGGTAGCATCAACATCATTTGCACCTCTTGTCTATGATCATACTATACTAGAAAATACACTTGAGAAGGTAAGTACTCTAAGAGAGTTACTGATAAGTTGCATAGAATTGATGAAATACAAAACTACGTTGAATGCATTATGTAAAATGATTGATCATTGAGCACAAGAAAGGGAAATTCATGTTGCACAGAGGGTAGGGAATCATGTACTGCACAAAAAGAGGACCAACATAGAGTTCAAATTAAATGCGCAGATTGGGGAATATAATGTGGATAATGTTATTTTAGACTTGGGTTCTAATGTAAATGTGTTGCCAAATTAGACATGGGAAATTATGGGGAAACCCAAGTTAATATGGTCTCCCATTCAGTTAAGGTTGGAAAACCAACACAAGATAGTACAAATTGGCTGATAGACAAGGATACCTGTGAATATTGATGGGGTGCATAATGTAGCAGATTTCGAAATCATCGAGATTGTGGATGATAGTCAACCATATACAACACTAATGGGGTTAGAATGTGCCTTTGAAAATCAAACAACTATTGACCTAAAAAGGAGGGAAATCATATTTAAGGTAGGAGACTTGAAGCTTACTGCACCATTGGATCCGACATAAGGAAAGAGGTATATCGAACCAGCTAGAGGGAACAAAATTGACATCTTGTATAATATGACTGCACAAATGGATGACTATGTTAACCCCACTGTAGATGGTGCACGAAGTTGGAGAAGCATTATCTCATGTGAGTTAGACTCAGAGGAAGGTTTGGAACATTGGAAACAGAGTATGCATGAAGTATAAACTAGACGATGTGCCTGCATTACTCGATCATTGCGCTGGATTGGAACGAACTTATGTGACCCTCCCAATTATTATGGTTTGATTGACATAAAATATTTTGTATAGGAATTTGAGTTGTGGATACTAGAACAAAAAATACTGCTAGCATTAGATGTTGTCTTGAAGGCCACTCCAGATAGATGGTGGGTTGCACACAAAGAAGCAATAGAAGACTGGAAGCAATGCAAAAGCTTGATGCAAGTTAGATTTGGTACCGATATTGAGTATATTGAAAAGAATTATACAAGGGTAAGTGATCCAAAAGATCATGTTGATAAGTGCAGAGACATATGGAGTTCGATCTCGAAGAAGGAATGGATGCATAGGTTTATACATACAGTGAATACAATTCCTAAGAACCGGTACTTGGAACTAGAAATGCGTAGAGAAAAAAAAACTGGAATGAGCTAACTCGGAGGTTTAAGGTAACATTTACTTTTGAACTTGAATCTCCATTAGCAGATGCAGCCTTACAGGTCATTAGAAGCAATATTTTTATAGTAGAAGGGCCAATGGAGGTAGTACCTATGTGTAGTGCGCATAGAGCTTCCATGACTGTGCATGAATTAATGGAATGTTATAATGTTGTTAAAGAAGAACATGATGAGGAATATATAGGTACCTGAAACTGAGGGGGAATGCACAATATAAGGACCAGAGCTTGAATATGCCACGTATGCACAACCATTAAAGATACACAAGGTAAATATTGTGATAAAAGAAAATCCAAAGTTTGCGTAGATAGGTGATTATTGAAATGATGAAATTGTGGAGAAAATTGCAGACTTACTGCGTGAGTATTAGGATATATTCGCAACTATGTTCTCAGAGATAAATGGGATCATTGGTGAGTTAGGATAAATGAAGGTCCCTTTGAATCCAAATGTTAATCCAGTGAGACAGAGACCCTACAGGATAAATCTGAAGTATAAAGAGAAGGTGAAATAAGAGATAGACCGAATGTTGGAAGCACGAATCATTGAACTAATAGTGGAATCAGAATGGATAAGTCCAATGGTAATACATGATAAGAAAACTGGGGGAATCAGAATTTGTGTAGACCCTAGGAAGCTAAATGATGCATGTCTACATGATCCATTTCCAACACCATTTACAGATGAATTGCTAGAGAATGTAGGGGGGGAGGAGTCCTATTCTTTCACAGATGGCTTCTCGAGATATCACCAGATTAATATTTTGTAGGAAGATAGACATAACACTACCTTTTAGACAAATTGGGGAATCTACCAGTACACAGTAATGTCTTTTAGACTGAAGAATGCACCTGCAGTTTTTTCAAGAGTAGTTGTCGCAACCTTTAAGGAATTTATTCATAAGTTCCTTAAAGTTTACTTAGATGATTGGAATGTGTTTAGTCTATTTAAAGATCACATATAAATACTCAGGTTAATGTTGGACATATGTAGACAATGTCATATTTTACTGAATTTGAAGAAATGTATTTTCTGTGCGCCTTTTGAAATTTTGTTGGCCCATGTGGTATGTATGCAGAGCGTTGTTATAGCCAGATTTGCCTCCCCTATGCAATATTGCATAGAGGGCCTTATTACATTTCACTATGAAGACTTATCTTCCCTGTTGATAAAATCTAGAGACAAAAATACAAATTTTTCCACTTGTACGCATCTTACACACTATACAACAAGCGTATATGCTGATTGCTCCACTACAGCCCACGTACATCGGGATTTGTGCAAGAAAATAAAAATTAAATGTCGGGTTTCCATTTCACGATAGGAGATATATGATCCTTGGCCTTCCATATACTAAAAATGTTCCGACTCGGCCCTTTAGTTCCATTTTTAAGGCTATAAATGGGCCAATTCCGAGCTATGGAAAGAAGAGGAAGAATTCAACTTTGAGAGCAAAGTTATTATGAAGAAATTATTTACTTCCTATTGAGCCTGCATCCCTTTGTCCTTTAATTATGAACACGGTGTTCAGCCCCAAAGTTCTTCCCTTATTGATAGAGAAACTCATTCTCTCCCTTCTATGAGCTTGCCTTTGGTGGAGGATTGAAGTGGTGGAGGCCCAGTTGGAAGGAACTTAGTTTCTCGGTTCTGAACCGTGCCGGCATGAAAGTCTGTAATGTTTTCACTTTTGTTGATCATTTATTAATAGAAATACTCCTTTCCCATCCAATTAATATCTTGAAAATATATGAGTTATTATACATGGGCGTATTTGTTATGTATATTGATGGATTATGCTATCTAATGTGATAACCTTTTATATTACCACTATATGCTTGTTTTTCTTGTTTGTTGAGAACTTATTGCAAGTATATAGCTTTGGGTCAAATTGCTCAACAATGGACATCATCGAACATCTGGACAAGGTAGGCCTCTTTATTATCTCGCTTGTACATTGATTTATATAGCATGTTTTCTGGGATAGAGTTGATTTCTGTAGTCATATCCATCTATTGTGGTTTACCCTAGCCATACAGAGATTTTCCTTCAAGCGTATTAGTGGATCCTACCAAGATTGCAATGATTTTGGACTTACAACTACCCACATCAGTCAGAAAGTTGAGAGCAAACCTAGGTCATACATGATATTACAGGAAGTTCATTAAGGGCTATGCATAGATTACAACACCTATGGAGAGGTTGTTGAAGAAAGAAGCTAAGTTCCAATGGAATTAGGATTGTCAGAAATGTTTGGATACATTGAAGAAGAAATTAGTGATTGTGTCAATTTTTATCTTCCCATATTGGAATAGGAATTTCATGTTCATTTGGATGTGTCATCCATAGCTTTGGGTGTAGTACTATCTCAACCAGGGGAAGGAGACATAGACCACCCAATCTCATTTGCAAGAAGGAAGTTGTCAAAAAAAAAAAAGAATTACACTACCACAGAACGAGAAGGATTGACAATGATATATGCACTACAAAAGTTTAGACATTATTTATTGGTGTCTCACTTTAAGATGTATATAGACCATTCTGCACTAAGATACTTAGTGAAAAATCTAGTGATGGGGGGGAGAATATGTGGATGGTTGTTGTTGTTCCAAGAATATGGTTTTGAAGTTGTTGTGAAACCAGAGAAGTTGAATGTAGGACCAAACCACTTATTGTGCATACTATCAGAGAAGATGCAGGGAATCTAGATGACAACTGGTCAGATCCATAGTTATTTGCAGTTCAAATGGTGGACAACTACTTCACATACATTGTGCAGTTTTTAAGTACATGAATGGACTCGTCATACATGATAGTGGCGTAGAAGAAACAATTAATGGTTAAAGTAGGAGACTATCAGTTAATTACAGGAAACTTATACAAGTTAGGTGTAGATGGAATATTGAGACGATGTATGTTAGAGCATGAAAGGCCAATGATACTCTCATAAGCGCATGAAGGAATTGCAGGAGGAAAATACGCAGGTATAGAAATAACGCATAATATTTTGTGCATAGGGATCTAGTGGCAAGGTTCCATCAACAAGTTCAGAAGGCAAGAGAAAAGGCATGGCATGATAGACATATTAAACATAAAAAGTTTCAAGTGGGGGACTTAGTATTACTATACAACAGAAATTTATGCAACATCCAGGAAAGTTTCGAATGCATTGGTTATGACCATATGTGATTAAGCATGTGACCGAGGCAAATTCTACAGAGTTGGAAATGTTGAAGGGAGAAGTCATGGGAGGAATGGTGAATGGCAGTTGGCTAAAAATTTATAGGGACAACCAATCTACCACGCACTAGTCTGACCTGCGTGAGAACCTTTGTATTATAGTAGGAAAAATAAAAATAAAAAGTAAGAAAAAGTAGAATAAGGAAAAAGAAGAAAAAGGGGAAGGAAAAAAAAAACTCGAAGGAAAAACAAAAAAAATGAAGTTACAATGAGAGTAAGGGCACATAAAAAGTGAGGGTTGTGTAGATAAAAGAAATAGTGCAAATACATTTAGGTACGCATAGAAGGAACACAAAGAAAAAGACCGTCAAAATTGTTAAAAGCATTGAAAGGACAAAAATGACGGCTAAAGAGCGTTAGTGACAAGTCATAAAGATGACGTGTAGCCATAAATGGAAACAATCGTCGGGGATCATGACAGACTGATAGTATAGGACACAAATATGACAGAAGATATGCCAATAAAGCAACATTAAATCAAGCATTCATCACACCATTGGAGTATTAGATAGTTAATTCAGGCGGGAAGGGACATAAAATATGCGAAGGGTCGACAAGCATTGTTAATTGTCACTTACAGTTGCATGCAAGTAAGAGAGAGACGAGAATCGTATTGAAGAAGCCGAGAAAAAACTTTGATCTAAAGCAATTGTCACTAGTAACCAGTTTACAGACATGGCACCACCAAAAGAAACATCGCTCGTACCAAAGAAATCCTGAAAAAGAGCGCAAAAGGTAGAACCAGAGGTTGAGGAGACTCTGGGGGCATCATCGTTAGATCTGAGGTTTCCATGAGACTATATTTCACCAAGGAAGGATGATGCCACACCAGTAACATTACAGAAGAGTCCCAAATACGAAATAGGGATGCTCAACATCCCATATGGAGTCATCATGGACAAAGACATGCTAGGGAGGGTGTCGCAGCTCAAATATGCAGATCAATATATCACATACACAATGAAGTTCCCTGAAATTGCACCGCACCAATACTTGGAGCTGAGGATAGATCTAAAAACTAACTAGAGAATACCAGTGCCAAAGGTATGGGCTAAAGTACTGGAGAGAGCATGCATACTAAACATGTTCGAAATCCCACACTTTGGTAGGAGCAACGAGGTGAATGCATGTGTTAAGTTGCTCTTAAACTGTGTGCATGGAGGTTATTTGTGGTTGGAAAGGACAATATCTATAGATACAAACCCGATTGCAAGGATAACGAGCTTATCATCGTAGGGACAAGATCCAAACTTGTTGTTTGCAGACAAGAAAAATGACAAGACTCCATCAGAGGAAATGAGGGAAAAATTTCACACAGTCAGAGGTGTGCATGGGTTGGATGTGTCAAGCATATGCAACCCAATAGTAAGGATTACAATGCAAGAATTGGCATGCAATTTACTGAGGAAATTCATAAAAGACTAAGTGCCAGCAGGAGTGATAGTTGTTAATGAGAAGTGTGTCGAAGGGGTCTTGATGAGTTGGGAGCCTTTCTTATTGAACCAATTCATCATCAACTGTGCATAAGAACATGATAGAGGCATGGAATTCCATTATCCATGGCTTCTAATTCTAATTACGTTCACAGCGTGGGAAGAGATGAAGAATGTGCATTTCTTGGGACTTAGAGGTAAGCCATGATTGGAAGCTAAGTATCAGAACTTCTAGTACACGCCTAACAAAAGAAGACGTATTGACACTAACATGGAGTTCTTTATGTATGGAAAAAGGATTCAACAATGCATCAATAATAAACCACACATTTCACCACAATTGATAGAGTCGTACACCCCAATTGCATGGTTCAAGGTAGACCGACACTATATCTATATCTATATATATATACAATCAAAAAAAGACCTAAGAGAGGAATGGGTCCAGAAAAAATATAGGATCACAAAAGAATATATCCACCTGATCATGCAGGATTCGGATCCAAATTGGAATGTTCCTGTGAATAGAACAAAGATGGAGCACCTTGAAAACGATGCAAATGAACAAGGTAATGAACATGGTAATGGACAAAGAAGAGACACAAAATACACACAACATACAGTCAGAGAGAAAAGGAAAGACAAGGGTAAGAGGACAAGAATAGATATGTGCAAGAAGATGAAATCCCACAAAGTATCAAATAACTATACTCTAACAGATGATGACATTGATAGAATCGACTATCAAGTGAGGGATTTTGCAAATGAATAAATTGACCAAGTGTCACAAAAACAAGAAGAAATGCTCCAGCAGGTGCAAGACTAGTTCACAACATTGCAACAACTCTTGGAAGCAACAATTATAGAACCAGAGTGCAGATACGGTGAAGGACCATCAACAAGTTTGATTGGGGAAGCGAGGGCCACTACTTCTTATTTTTAACAGATGGAAACAGGGCACAAAGTGTTGAATATCTCACCAAATGTGATTGAGTTCCCAACGCCTAAGATGCGGGAGTAGGTACAATTATTAAGTAACCTATACTTAGTCATTTCACAGATGCCCACAACATTACTACAAGGCTTGCACATGGGTATTGCACAAAAGACACGGTTCCACATGGAATCAACATCAAGTAAGTTGGCAAAGGTAGCAGCAGAGAGAACAGAGCTTCAACAATATTATACAACTACTTTACAGGAGAAGACCAAGACTAAGGAAAAGTCTGATAGGATATTGAAGGAGAAGATAAATGTTGAGGAAAAGGCCAAGATAATATTGAAGGAGAAGGATGAGGCTGAGCAATAGGAAGAGTGAATACAACATGCCATCTATAAACTCTATAATGATATTCCAAAAATGTCGATAGTGGTCGAAGCCACTATTGAAGAACAAGTCTCAACAAGCAGGGAATTCATTAAAGGCTTCCACACCATGATTGAAGACTTGGAATCGCCAATCACACCAGCGACACCACCTGAGGAAAAGAGACAAAGAGAAAAAACCACTATGACCTCAGTAGAAAATATTAAGATTCTGGATGAGGAGTGCACGAAGCTATGTGAGGAAAGCATGCAGATTTTCACAAACCTGATGGAGGATCCATAGATGAAGGCTATGGAAGATATATTAATGGATGTGCAGGAAAAGGTATAGAAGGATTCAAAGAACATAAGTACACTGCCACTAGTTGAGTGAATGATGAGCATCCTGGAGAAAAGGTAGTCATACAATGAAATAGAAAATATAAGGGACCAACAGAAGATCCTCCAACATCGATTAGTGTAAATTCTAACCTTGTACAATATCTACTGCAAACTGATATTCAGAAAAGAATAGAAAAGATACAATGGCAAATACAAACATTACACAGAGATTTTTCACCTGGAAACCCACTGCCACTAGTTGAGTGGGAATGACGACCATCTTAGAAAAAAGGTAGTCATACAATGAAATAGAAAATATAAGGGACCAACAGAAGATCCTCCAACATCGATTAGTAAGTGTAAATTTAACCTTGGTGGCCAATATCTAATCAAGTAAAATCGATATTAAAAGAATAGAAAGATACAATGGCAAATACAAACATAATGAGATTTTCAATTGAAACCCAAAACTGAAAACCAAAGATATATTATATTCATACATTGTGTTACATTGTTTATAAATACAATATACATATAGGAGCCGCTATGATCTGAAAAACCCTTAACCCAATACCGACTTGGATTAGTCAAAACCTCTAATTCCTTAACCGGAAATATAAAACCATCGGAAAAAACCATGTGCCAAAACCACCTAATATCATGTGGCCTCGGAAATAATGTCGCCCCTGTAATATGTCGCCCCGAAATATGTCGCCTGAAATATGTCACCAGAAAATATGCTCAACAAAAAATTTATGGGCGCTTCCGACCTCTCGTGGAGGGCTCCACTGCACTTCTCTCTAACTCCCTCAAGGTAGTCTCGGATGAGGCCAAACACTACTGTTTGCAGCAAAGAATATAACATACCCAACATTCTCCCACTTGTTTTTTTCTTTTGTATTAACCTGGGTTACATGGTTACATATTCAACAATCCAGTGGAAGCAATGCCCATGGATCCTCTACACCAAGAGAACTTCTCGTTTCATGATTTTGTTAATGAATCAAGAACATTTTTTCAAAGTGTCCATCTTCATCAGTGATACTTTTATTTTCTTCAATCATGTCTCTCTCACAAAGTGATATTGAACATCAATGTGCTTTGTCTTTAAATGATAAGTAGGTTCTTCACAAGAAAATTGCACTGACCGTCACACTCTATCCTTACATCTTCTTGTACCAACCCAATACCGAACACAATCTTTGTAACCAAAATTCTTCCTTACTTGCATGAGAGGCTACCATGTATTCGCGATATCAGAGTTGAAAATGCCACTACAAACTGCCTTTTGCTCATCCAACTTATTGTTCCTCCAAAAATTTTAAACACATACCCACTTGATAGGATCTTCTTTGATCCAAATCTCCAACCCAGACCGCATCCACAAAGCCATGTATATCCACCACTCATTCAATTTAGTTCTCCTTCGTATAATAATCCATAGCTAGCACGAACCTGAAAACTCTTTTACTGTTGTCCAATGCTCCTTCCCTGGGTTCTTTTGACATATACCGCTAGTTCTACTACATGTAATGTCCAAATTTTAGTACGCCAGACCATTGCATACATCAAACTCAACTACACTCACATATGGAACATCATAGATATATACCTCCTCTTCATGTGTCTTGGGACACCGATCCGTAGATAATCCTTTACACCAATGGGAATAGGAACCTTGACTGCATTACATTCCTAAGCATATTAAACTCTCGCAATATTGTCTCAACATATTTTCTAATTTAACCCGTAGCTTCCTCCTTTTTCGATCTTCTTTTAATTTCCATGCCCAAAATGAAATTTGAAGCACCAAGATCCTTCATGCCTAATTTAGAGGACAACTGATTTTCACATCATGGATAATCTCCTCCTTGTTGTTTCTATCAACGTGTCATCCACATATAAGACTAAATAAATCACCTGATCACCAATTAATTTAGAATACACACAAGGATCCTCTTTTTCTTCTTGTAGCTGTCCCAAAGATATAAGTATCAAATTTTTGATACCACATCCTTTTGCGGGACTATTTTAAACCATACATGGGATTTTTCATCTTGGATACGAGCTCCTTCTTTCCTTTCAAAAGATAACCTTCTCAAGCTTCCATAAAGATTTCTTCTTCCAAATCCCTGTAGGAATGTTTTCTTCACATCCATTCCTCGTTTTATTTCAAAGTCAAATGCAAGAAATAAATGCATACCGTGAAGTCTTATAGAGGTTAACTTGGCAATGTGAGAAAAAACCTCACCAAAATAAATTCCCTCAACCTCGAAATAACCCTTTTCTACTTCAATCAGCTTTTGTATTTCTCCTTCCACTTTTCTCTTCAGATCCGTACCTTCTTTTTTAATACCCATTTGCTGCCAATGGCTTTCTTCCAGTTGGAAACTACACTAGATCCTTAAGCCTTCATTTCTCTAAATCCAAAGATGCCATTTCTTCTTCCATGGCCCTTTTTCCAAAGATTTCCATCCTCTCCGAATCCACCGCTTCCCCCTGGAGCATTTGTGGATCATCATCAATAATAGACAAAGCAAAATTTGAACGTGAAATCGTGGACTATACCTTTTCCGTAGCCTTCTTTCTCGAACCAATCTACTCAATACTAGAGTATGATGATCTTCTTCCTTTTCTCACAGAGAGTCCGCCTGGCCATCCTTAAATCAAACTCTTATCTTCTATGTATTCTTCCTTTCATTTGGTAGGACTTCCCTGCTAACAACAACATCCTTCATTCTCTAAATACTACATCTCATCTATACACTACAATCCTCTTAGTTTCTCCGTTCCAAAGCTTATAACCTTTTGAGACCATCTTTATATCCAATAAAGATACATTTTCACCTTTATTATCCAAATTAATTCCTTATTTTTCCATTGGAACATGAACATATGCATCGCAGCTCAACATCTTTAAGATGTGTGTGGAGAATGGTTCCTTACTGCACCATACCTCTTGTGATCTTGTCACCCAATCGATGAGGGTGATCCGTTGATCAGATAACATGCGCACCCACTGCCTCTACCCGTAATTCTTGCCCTATCCCAAAGACCACCGAAAGCATGCACCTCCTGCTTTTTCCAGCATCAATGTCCACCATCCTTTCCAAGAATCTATCCTCACAGGTGTATGGAGTAGTCTTCACTCATACCACACTTCTTGCATAATTTTTCAAATTCATTCCCTGCTAACTCGCACCTATCTGTCCTCAACACCTAATTTGTTTCTCCGCTTTGATTCTCAACAAGAGCCTTAAACTCTTTAAAACCCGCCAAAGACTTTAGATTTCTTCCCCGAGAAAATATATCCAAGTTTTCCTATAGTCATCTATAAATGAGACATAGTGTTATAGATTTTCCCAATGATGGGACCGACAGAGGTCCAAAACATCACTGAACTAGTCAGAAATTTCTTCTTCGCTTCCCCTCGCTGCAACCGTAGGGTCTACCCTATTCTGCTTCCCATATAGACAAATGTTCACATAAAACGCAAAATCCAGAGCAATTAGACATACCTTCAATCAAGCTCTCATCGCATGTAGTAGTTAAAGACCCTTCTCTCCAATATGCCCAGCCTGATGCCACAACATAACCTTTTCTCCAGAGACTGTGGTAGTTCTTTCTTCTTCAACTCACATCATCAGCTTTGAGCTATTACACCCATCACTAATAGTTCTTCTTAGTAGCCTTATACAAGAGTTCCAAACCGAACTCCCTCATCAACACCATTGCTCGAACCATCCTACGGGTTTCCTTTTCAAACATTGTTTTACCAAGATCTTCCATTTTTATTATATAAATCAAATTTCTAGCCATACTGATGTGTAGAACACTGTAGAAGTATTCTAATCCTTCCATCTATGAGCGTCTCAACTTGACCCTTCCTTTTCCTATGATTCTGTTGCTGAATCATTACCTAAGAAAACATTACCTCCATCATACTTTTCATATTCGGCAGAACTACTCCCGGGGAGTCATATGAAAGGATGCCCCCATTCAATTAACCATGCTCATGATCCTAATGTGTGCTTGAAGAGGCCAAGCACACATCCCCTCCTTCTTCCTGAGAGGTCTTTTCTTCCTCAGAGAAGAAGATTATTCAAATCCCTTCTTTTCTCAACTTTGTATCTACAATGCTTATTGTCGTGCCCTTCTTTTCCATAATTCTCCAACATACCTTCCAAAATTTTGAGATTTAGATCTACCCTTAGACTTGATCTCCCACCTCTGAGAAATTAGATTTATTTCTTCCCCGAGAACGCCCTCTTGCAAATAATGCATCTCAGTAAGTATAAATCCTTCCATATTCTTTCGCCTCATCTCCTCCGACAACAAGGACGAGACCACTTCTTCAAACTTCAAAGAAGTTGTATTACTACCTATGGCCACAAATCCAGACCATCCCACCTAGTCTAGCAAAGAACACAACAAATTGATACATTTATCTTTATCAAAAATCTTAATATCAATATATAATTAACCGACTTACCACAAGATTGAAGGTGTTCAAATGCTCGGACAACAGTCTCCATCTCATCCTCAAGTTATACGCCTTCTCGTAAATAGTTTATTTACTAGGGCCTTAGTCCGATACAACTTCCCCAACTTTTCCCATAAATCTTTATCGAGCTTCTCCCTCGACATTCAAGTATCATCGAATCAGAGACACATTTAATTGTACTCTTTGCCTTTCGACCGCTCTTTTTCCTACTATCCGCAGGTTCCCGAGGTGCCGACTGATCTACCATTTATCCATTGATCTCTCTGGTCTGCTCAAAGAATATATTCCATCTTGAGTTTCCAAAACTCAAAAATTTTCCCGTTAAAATTCTTGATCTCCATCTTCTAATTGTTTGGCTACTTTTCACCTAAAGAATCAATACCATACATCTCCCACTATAACAAGGCTTATCAGGTCTCGAGCCAACCCTTGATGACAAAGGCGCCCCCTCAAGACAATAAAGCTCGATACCAAATGTAAATTCTAACCTTGTATAATATCTAATTTCGTAAAACCGATATTCAAAAGAATAGAAAAGATAAATGGCAAATACAAACATTACACGTAGATTTTTCACCGAAACCCAAATCGGAAAACCAAAGATATATTATATTCATACATTGTGTTACATTGCTTACAATACAATATACATATAGGGAGCCAGCCGGGCATTCAAAACCTAAACCAATGAACTCGATTAGTCCAAAACCCTAATTCTTTAATCGAAATAGAAAACCACCCACAAAAAACCATGAGCCGAAAACCACCTATATCATGTGGTCCCGAAATATGTCGTCCTCTGCATTATAAGTCATCCCTGAAGAAAGTCGCCCGAAATATGTCGGCCCGCAAAAGCTGAGTGTTATTCAAAATTTCGGCCAATCCATCAAGGGGTTCACTTCAAGACTCTCGAAAAGCCCCATTAGGCCGCATTAATTGCACCCCCCTGAGTGCCCGGCGTAGGCGCTCAGACACTCCTACTCGTGCAAAGAATATAACAAATACCCAACAATTAGTACCTCTACAAGATGAATCACTAAGGGTAATAGGGGAATTGGCAGTTATGTAGGGCACACTAAAGCAAGCAACACATGACATCGAGGAGAAACTCACAACCTTGAATACGCGAGTCATAGATGATATTTTGGAACAAGAAGTAGAGGTCAAGAAATAATTCACGACAATAAAGGAGACCCTCCAAAAGATCATGGAAGCATGGAGGGGTGCAATGCAGCAGGATTAAGTGGCTTGGGATGAGCCACAGGTGAGTGTTGGGGCATGTTGGACAAGAAGTTCAAAGAACTATGTTTTGAGGGTGCACACAAAAGTAGGAAGGACAACAGTTAGGCATGTAAAAGCATGTAGACATGCAAAAGCGGGAAGAACAATAGTCATGAGTGTAAAAGCAACATGTAGGTGAAAATATAGGAAAAGCATGCCTAAAAAATGAGTTGTCATTATTTGTCATAGGGTTTTGGGGGATACGTGAGTAGTGTTTTGAGCCCTAAATTCCATGTATAAATATGTAATGAGTAAGGTAGAATATTCTTTTTATGTTGAGAGGATAGGAGGCTGAAGTTGTGCTAAAATTTGAGCGAATGATAGGTTGAGGTTGAGAGAATAGACTTAGAATGTGAGAGAGACTATGTCTGAAGGTTTAGGGAGGGTTTGTAGAGAAAAGGCTTGCAATGCAGAGCAACTAGGTGAGATGGGGAAGGATATCACGATATGTCTATTGTAAGCGCAATGCACAAGCCTAAGATGATTGCAAGAGGAATAATAAAGAAGCCAACCATTTTGGATGTAGCCCAAGAATTGGGTGAACCACGTTAAAACTATGTGTCTGAATGTATTTTTATGTGATTGATCACATATGTTCTATTTATGTATAACTATATCTAGATATGTTTATTAGCTTATTGATGCACAATAGTGATGAAGGTTACAATGAATAGTTTATGTTGCAATATGTGTCACAATGGTGCTGCATATTTAAAGTTTACTATTTAATCAAGGGAAAAGAAACAAAGAATACGATGCACTAGGTAGATAAGTAGGAATCAATATGATGATAACCTCCCATCCACTTGTCCCTACACAAACTTGGTTCCTACAGCCCCAATAGATGACTCGGGTGAGACTTCACTTGCATGCAGGTGATGTCGAAAGGGTCGGTGTCTATAGGGTTTGTCGGTAGAATAAACTGAACCTAGGGTCTTACAATCGTGCACCAACAAAATTGTTCACATCATGGCCCATGGATTTTCAAAACTCACAAAATGGAGTGTGTGAGGTATTTTGATACTTCTACAATGTTGGACAACGAGGAGGTATATGACCCCATTGTCTACAAATTTCACACTACTTGGTCGGTGGTCCTATCAGAAAATGATTCGACGTTCCCATCACCATCTAAATTCCTAGCATAGGACACTCATTTCTATGGTAACCTTCTATGCATCACAGGGTATGCTAGACATTCTGATGCACCATCTTAGCCTTCACCATATCTTGTAGTTGCATAGTGAGATTCACAAGCTGATAGTATACCTACGCCAGCCTTGTCGGTGTCTCACCACCTCCTGACATAAAATATAAGTTCAATGCAATGTATATGACCTTCCCTTGGTTCGTTACCTTTTGCTAGGTGAACAGGAGTCAAATATGTGGTAGGAGTCCGATAATAAACCATTATCCGTGTTAGACATATTGCACTTGAAACGTCAATCTTTCCAACAAAATCTTGAAACACTGGTCATAATCCCACATTATTTCTCCAACTTGTTGCTTGACCTCTTTCATCTCAATTATACATTTTGATTCCAACTTTGGTTTATGGAATTCTATGAGGATATCTCTCTTTATTTATGTAAGGGACCTTTCTCCCTCCGACATAGTAGCCATGTACTTCATGTACCATGTCAGAGCTCTATCTCTGAATGTGGTTTCTAGCTACATGATCTTATATGCCTTGTTTGTGACTCTTTTCACTGACCATATATCTTCACATGTGAACCAATGTTGTTCCACATCGTCTCTTCCCATCCCATGAAATGAGGGAGCCTAAGGGTTGAATCTTGGTTCACCATACTCAATGTAGAACTATGCCTTCCATACTAACTACTACTTGTTGTTGTTGATACTAATGATATTTCTTGTGAAGTGTTTTTGACTTATGCTTCTACTTCACTCATATATCCTCCTTCCCTTTCTTCTAATATTTCTTCTTCTACTTCTCTCACCTCTACACTTTCTTCGGTTCTTTCTTTTTAATGAAAAATATACAAGGGGGGTGGTTCAAAGAGGAGGTTCCTCCATACTCTGTCATATTCTTCTATGATGGATCCAAAAGATCTCCCTATATCTATCCAAGAAAGACTCTTCATAATCACCAAGGTCTCTACTCCTTGGAGGGATCCATCTCTATCTACTGTTGTGTTGGCACTACTGTTCTACGCCCCATATTCCACTAATGTGACTGCATCTCTTACTAGCCAAGGGGGTATGATCTTATTTTCTTCAATATTTCTCCCATTAATTTTGGTATCTTCTCTTGATAACTCACTCCTAATGTCACGTCTCTTCAATAACCTCTCTTATTATGTGCTTCTTTCTGGCACAAATATTTCTCCCATACACCCTTCTGGTGCAATTTCTCTTCTCTTCATATTGAATCTCACTACTCGTTCATCACTCCTTGATTTCTTTTATTTTCTTCTCTACTTGAATCACCTCCTTAGCTCGACTCTTCCTGCATATCTCTCAACTCTTCTTCTCCTCTACTCTTCTGGATCCATTCTATCTCACATCATCTCAATTTCCTCCCCCCATATTTCCATCCCCTCCACCCCTTCGCATGGGGGATTTACTCTACCATCCTATCAGGCTCCATGTGCATCATCCCCTTCTCGATGAACAACATCTTGATCCACAAAGAGATTTCTTCCATTAGTCTCCTTCTAGGGTTGACTACAAACTTTCTTTCAACACTACTGAAAGATTTGTTGCATTCAACAACAATTATAAATGGTTCAATTGTTGCACTACTTAAACTTTCTTTTGATGCCCTCTCCAATTATAAATGGTTCAATTCAACACAAGGAAATAGTCAGAACATTTAATTTATTATTTTAACGTTAGTACAAATCTGAGATAATAGCTGGAATCTTTAGCTTCCCATTGATTTTTGTAAACTAGTAAGTATAACTATGGACTGAATTGTGAAACTAACAAATGATATTTATGTTCTCCACATGTGAGAGAGGGAATAGATCTTTTAAATTGATACTATATCAAACTTCAAGACCATGGTGATCTCATATCTAAGATTGAAGTTTCGATTAAGGATCGGTTAATAGTTATGACTCAAAGTTTTGCAAAGAAGTGGAAGACGAGCACAAAGATATATGTTTTGTTATAAAGTGATTGAAATTTCAAACTTCCTTTAGAAATCAATGAACTTGAATTTTTTTGAAATGAATGTTCATGAACAAGAAGAGGAGTTTCTAGAATTGAGTTTCAAATAGAAACAATTGACCTGCATGTAAAGATGTCTATACACTTTAGACTTCCTACAAATACAAATAGTGTTATTATTGTGGGGCTCCATGGAAAGTTCCAATAAATGTGAGATTATTCAATACCGAAACTCTAGTCATTCTTCCCAAAATGGTGTTCTTGCGGGATTTTTTTAAACATCCACTCTTTAGAATTTCCTTTCTATTGCACTTTCATGTCTTTTTCCTATATCATATCTATTGTATATGTCTTCATAAATTTTAATCTTTTCTTATTGGTTGGACCCAATAGTGCGTCTAATATCTATGATATCTTGGAAAAAAATTGGGCTATATGATTAGGGCAAGTAGTTTAGGGTTTATATTTTTCAAAGGTTTAGGGTTTAATTTATAAGTTTTGAGTATATTGCTATAAATTTTAAAGGTTGTATAGAAAATGAAAAGAAAAATAGATAATACAAAAATATATAGAGAGAGAGGAACTTGGCATTTTGGTGTTTGACATGTAGTAGAAGTGTTGCAAATTCATTTGGAGGAGGTCACGAGGTTGAATTAGTGTGTAGTTAGTGTGTTTTCTAGTTAGAGAGTTGATGTGTCAGTTGAAAGCGAGAAATATTAGCCTTCAGGGGATTTTGTGATATTTTTGTATTGTAGAACTCTCAACTGAGAGTTTAGAGGATTCTTTGTTGAGAATATTTTAAATTTTCAACCACAATTTAACTGAGAATATTTAATTCTAGGCTGATATTTTTTTTACTCAAGCAAATATCCACCAAGAGAGTTTAACCAAGGGTCAAACTCTTGGAAGAGAAATTTTAGCCTAAGGAAAACTCTTAGCCAAGAGTTTTTGGTGTTTCGACAAAGCAATTTAGCTCTCATTCGAGAGTATCCTTAGCTCTCAATAAAGAGTTCTCATTGACTAAACTCTCTATTAACAATTTAAAAAATGCTTGAAAGCGATTTTTCATTGACTAAACTCTCGGCTGAAAGAAAGGATCCTAATACAAATCCTCATGTCTCTTGCCAAAAAGTGTTATCAATATTCACTTTTTCAACCCCTTATAGTTTTTTTTTGGTTAACTTGGGTCGACAAATGTGAGAGAGTGATATTTGATCTCAGAGGACATCTGACAATCAGATATGCATGGGGCATTGGGGAAACCGTCAACAATGAGGCAGAAGTACTGGCAATTTACCATGGTCTAAAACTTCTCACCACTCTAACTAAGCATATTGTTATAGTAATTGTAGATTGATCACTTATCATCGATGCAATTAGAACAAAAGGGAAAAATGCATCCCCTATCCTAGCTAGACTTCTTCTTTGATCAAAATATCTAACTCAACAGTTCAACAAAGCTCAATTGTTCCATGTATATAGGGAAAATTATTTAGAAGATAACAAAATGGAAAATTTATGAGCATTTTGAATGAAGGGTTGTTGCAAAAAACTGGTTTGGAAGGGACCTCTACATGAATCTAGAGTTTGTTCCATGAAGTCAATGATTTAATTTTTTTATTAAGGGGGTGGGGAGAATTTTGATGAATCCCTCTCTGTTGTCGCTTATATTTTCAAATTAATGAATTCAGAGGGTATTTCAAATCCCCCTTATCCTATTGACACCCTCTCACATGTAGTTTCCAGGTTTCCTCTACATATCTCCCATTGACCATTTTTCCTCCTATACATCTTTCTTTGCTAAACAATGAAGAAACAAGTGTTTGGTTCATTTTCTTAACACCAAAAAAAATACTCATAATTATAGGGTTGGATGGATGTGGAAGGAAAATACACCAAATTCTTGTTCAATTGAAGTTGCCTCCCTCATGCTCTAATAGTGACCACTCGCCCTTCGTGATAGGGACTGCTCTAGAAAACAAGGATGTAACACAAGAATTTCATCATGATTTGTCTCTTTTCCCCACACCATTGACTCACACTAATTCAAGTGCAAAGTAGAAGAAGAATTTTGGCAACTTTGAAGGGCTACTCATTCTAGCAAGAGTAAATCTTATGCAACATTTGCATTTGTGACCCAGGAAATGTAGATGGTATTGAAGGATAAAACTTCTCAAGCTCGCATAATGGTAGACCAACCACCCCTTATAGACATTTAGGTAACTCATGGTTATATACAACATCTAAAAGAATGGAAAATTGAAGTGCAATTCTCAATTTTGAGTCTAAAATATAAAGTAGCAGAGCTAGAGGCAACCACTAATGTGTTGGAAAAACTAGTTGTTGTTTATTAGCATTCATCAAATTTTCAATAGGACTTCTAGTACACTCAACCCACCAAGCACATGGCCCACCAACATATGCAAAGGACAATTTAAGTGCATCTATTCATATGGAATCTATATCTAGTGATTGAGAGGGGTGTTAATTTCCATTTAAAATGTAATTAATGTTTTGTCGATGCTTGATAGTTTTAAGGAAATATAGTAGATAATAGTCTAGTAGATAATGGAAGCAATACTTGGTTGAGCTTGATAAGTTTGGATACTAAACTCCTAATATCCTTTGTTATTTTCCAAATTATATACACATTTTGTAATCTCTATAGTATGGGTTAAGCCAACGCCTTTTGACTCGATACAAAATAACCATTTCGATTTTTTTAAAGAGTTAATTATTGTGTTTTATTATGTTGCTTCTACCATCAAATAACTTGGAAATGACATTATCAATCTCACTTTGGTTTTCATGGATTAATTTATTATAGATACTAGTGGTATGATAGATTTTTTGAAAATGAGATCTAATGTCCATGGAGGATGTGCACTCCAAAACAATTTTGTTTCCATCCTCTACTTTGTTAGAATCACAAACATTACATGGTATTTCCTTCCATGATGTTTTGGGTCTTTTCCATCAACTTGTTTCACTATGAATCTCGTGAGAGTTTGTTCTAAATGTTTGTATCCTTAATCTAAGTGTAACACCGTATTTTGTTATTAAATTTAATCAAATGGTACTATTAATGGTAATGACAATTTGAAGGGCGTCATCTTCCACTATACCCCAATAATTTTTTCTTGAAGCTAGCAATAGTGGAAAGTTAATTTCGATCCTATAACTTAGGGTTAATGGTTTCTTTGTATTAATTATAATCTTTTGTATCCTTAATCTTAGTGTAACACCACATTTTTTCTTTAAATTTAGTTAAATGGTACTATTAATGGTAATAACAATTTGAAGGGCATCATGATATTCCACTATACCCCAATAATGGATCCAAGAAGTACCATCTCTATCCCACCCTATCTTCAACCTTTTGAGGTTTTTAATTATGTTTGAAGTTGTGATAGGAAGCCTCTCTTTCTTCATGTTAAAAAACTTATACAATAAGTACCTAGACATAGCCTTACTACCAATTGGAGGAAGACCAACTTCTAAAAGGATGATATGGTAGGGAAAATTGCCTTTAATTTAAAAAAATGTAATATAAAATGATTTTGTTGGGAATATTGCCTTTAATTTAAAAAATGTACTATAAAATGATTTTGTATTTGTTTGATTTTCCTCCAAGTCTCTAGAAAAATTGCATCCCCAACCTTCACAACCATACATAATCACAGGGATAGATAGTGTATCAAAGAGAAACTTCTCTTTTTCCCATAACCAAAACTCAACTTCTTTACGATTGTGCTTAAGGCCACAAGAAGCTTTCCAATCTCCAATATCCTTCTTTCAACACTAAAATTCCATTTTAGCTTATTACAAAAGTCAATTCCAAGATACTTATATGAAAGGTCTTCTTCAATGTTGTTATCATAAATAACATTAAGGTATGTGAGATGCTTATAATTAATTATCATTATCACTCGTAATCGGGTCAAGTCCTCCGCTCTTGTTGATTATTCTTATAAAACCAGGCATCAAATTGATATTGGAAATACAATTTTTTTAGATAAAATCAATCACTTTTCTAAAAAACATATTAGGGGGGAAATGGAGATTGTGAAGGAAAATAATTGTATCAATAGGGATGATGGTTTCAAATTGAGTAAAACTTGGCTCCCCATTCTTAAAATGTAGTCAAGGTCCTTCTCTGTTGTTTTTTATATTCTTCCCCTTTTCCCTTTGTCCCTTTATTTTGGTTTTAGTTCCTTTTATTTTGTTCTTATCCTTCTCTTGTTTTTAATTTTCCCTTTTGATTTGTCTTTTGTTTTACCTATGGGTCTTTTGTTTCTTTATTTAATTTTTTTCATTTTTGGTTGTCAGTTCTTTTGAGGAATCCTTCTATATTTGTTTAGTTAGTTCATTTAACTTTTATTATTTTTTAAATGGTTATGAGGAATCCCCTATACTTCTGCTTTGAAGGTTCATTTAACTTTATTATTCTTGTTAGTTAGTTTACTAATATATATATATATATATATACATATATATATATATATATATGAGCATGTATATATATAGTATATATATATATATATATATATATATAAATTAATGAGAGCTATAACATATAAGCCTCCTGGCAAGAACATGTGTTTCCTCCTAAGAGGTCACAAGTTCAAATCTACAAAGTGTCGACATCGAATTCTCAAACACAATGAATGCGGAAACCCACAATATTAATACATGACATTGTGAAAGCCTAAAACATAAAAAAAAAGATCATTGTCTTTGTTTTATCAGTATTCATAAACATCCTAGACTAGTACAAAAATCTTACACAATGAATACGAAAACCCACAATATTAATACACCACATTGTGAAAGCCTAAAACATAAAAAAAAAGATCATTATCTTTGTTTTATCAATATTCATAAACATCCTAGACTAGTACAAAAACCTTTAAGAATATTAAGTTATTTTTCAAGGTTAGATTGACTCCTTGCTAAAAGAAAAATGTCATCTATGTAGAGAATGAGGAGAATGAATCGCCTTGCTAGATTAGTTCCTTTGCAACTTTCTTCCTCTAGGAAATCCTCTAAATTGTCTATATAAATTCAAAAAAAAAGGAGAACTTGTCTATATAAATTCCAAAAAAAAGGGGGAATATAGGACAACCTTGCTTGACCTCTATGTTAGAATTGGTTTCTTCTAACCATCCGTCTCTACTTGTAAATTTGGATCCTCTCATAAAAATTGAACTACAATTCTAATCTCAAAGGGGACCCCAAATCTTGGAGTCGCCTCCAAAAGTTATTTCAAGGAACTATACCAAACAAGTTTTGGAATTTGATGAAGCAACACAGGATATTTTCTTTATTGTTTTGACAATATTTAACTACAATTCTAATCTCAAAGGGGAACCCAAATCTTGGAGTCACCTCCAAAAGTTAGAACTGGTTTCTTCTAACCATCCTTCTCTACTTGTAAATTTGGACCCTCTCATAAAAATTGAACTACAATTCTAATCTCAAAGGGGACCCCAAATCTTGGAGTCACCTCCAAAAGTTATTTCAGGGAACTATACCAAACAAGTTTTGGAATGTGATGAAGCAACACATGAGATTTCATTTATTGTTTTGACAATATTTAACTACAATTCTAATCTCAAAGGGGAACCCAAATCTTGGAGTCACCTCCAAAAGGTATTTCAAGGAACTATACCAAAAAAGTTTTGGAATTTGATGAAGCAACACAAGAGATTTTCTTTATTGTTTTGATAATATTTAACTATAATCCTAGGAGTAATTATATGGTTTGAAATTGAGTGATAACTTTGGGAATCAACTTTCCCTTTAGCTCTCTTATCATGATTTTCTAACCACGAGCTAATCCTATTTTCTAAAATTATACCATTATACCATATAATTTAGCCATAAGAGGACTAATCATGATGGTCTGATAATTTGAGGGGCTATTTTTGTTGCCTCTTTCAAATTTAATAGGAACAATAAGGCCTATTTCCAAATATTAAGAAAACTCTACTTGACTGTGAAATTGAAAAGGTTGCAGATATGAGAAATTAGAATGGAACCACCAATTCTTAAATGTTTGCTCGATAGCCTTCAATGTCTTTGACATGTCCCTATACAAGAGGCTTAACCATGAAATCGATGTCTTTAATAGTGAAAACATCATGAGTTGTAAAAAGGGTTTGAGTGTTAGTTAACAAATTAGAGATATGTAGAGTTTTTAAGGTATAAGTTCCAATTTCTCACATATAGCAATCTTACCATGCTTATTAGTCCCTACCGAAGGCCAAGAATCTAGTGATCGATTCATCGTTGACCGCTTATTAGTTTGCCTTTGACTATTATTATTTTTGTGTTTTCCAAAGTTATACATAAGCAAAATGAAATATTTACTTTTATGTAATAAATAAATTTCTTTTATAAAAAGGTAAATGGCCAACAAATTCCACCTCTTATTTCCCAGATGCAATAAGATGCATTTTTTTGCATGCATTTTTTCCATATTATAACCTAAGTTGTAGACATGCATTTCCATATTAATGCTAGCATTGCATTTTTTTGTTATTTCTATGCTAGATAACCTAAGTTTATGGAACCTAGGATGACCTCACATATATTTATCTCACTTATGTGAGGGATTTAAACAATTCTGAAAAGCCACTGACAAGCCACCGCCAATAAGCCACCGCCAAGCCTCAACCTTCGTCTAAGGATATTACCACCTCTATATTCACCGTAGTTGCAAACTGCCTTTGCAAACCCACATTTATATTCATCGTAGTTGCAAACTGCCTTTGCAAACCCACATCTATCTGTTGCAAAGTTGAAAACTACCTTTGCAAACCCACATCTATATTCATCATAGTTGCAAACTGCCTTTGCAAACCCACATCTATCTGTTGCAAAGTCTGAATATTCTTCACCGTAGTCTGCTGCAAAGTCTGAATATTAATCTAGTTGCAAAATGCCTTTGCAAACCCACTTCTATCTACTGCAAAGTCTGAATATTCATCGCATTTGCAATCTACATTTGCAAACTCTGACTACCTTTTAAGACAACCTGCAAAATATTATCTCCATGATATTCACAAAGACAACCTACAAAATCTTAGACAACCTGCAAAATCTTATCGCCATGATATTCACCGCCTTTGCAAGACAAAGGTGGTGTTTAAGTCAGATAATGTTTATGTATTTTCAAAACTCTACAATGTCACCCAACATTTGTTCTCTATATTAGTCCAACATTTGCATCAGCTAGAAGGGAGCGAGAGGGAGCAACATCCGAGGGGGCAGAGTTCTTTGTCGAGCTAGATATGGGTGTCCCTGGTACAGGAGACCATACTTGAAGGTATGTTGATTAACACCACTATTGTATGTCTTTCTTATCAAGTCCCGCTATGTAACAAACCCTCATGGACTCCTTTCCTTCAGAAAAATAGTCATCTGCACACAGAATTAATCATTTGCACACATAATTAATCATCTCTTCACTTAATAAATACTGGATACCTTTAAGAATATGACAGACTGGAATGGGACTTTCTCATGACAATCCTGAAGAAAAAAAGTACTACTTGGCTACCTTCTGTACTGGTTTTATCTGTTAATAGAAAATTTCCCTCACCAGTGACCAAACTTCTAAACCAAATTTCGGCCTTATAAACCCACTACTCAAATCAAAACCGCCAAGAGCATCCCATCGAAACCTCCACCCCCAACACAGTAGAAAATTATAACAATAAAGAAACAAATCTATTGTTGCAACATAGAACAAATGTGGTTTAATGTACTCACCTGAAGTCCGGTTTCTCTAAAGTTGTTTACTACTCCAATGGGCGAAGGAGGTCCCTGAATGGTTTATTTAAATATAGGCAACATAGAACAAACATGGTTTAACATACTCACCTGAAGTCTAGTTTCTCTGAAGCGGTTTATTGCTCCATTGGGCAAAGGAGGTCCCCGAATGGTTTATTTAAATATAGGCAAAATATCTCAGAAACCCTCCGCGCCTTAAAAACAGGCAGTTGTTTCCCGTAATTCCAGGTGATCGTTTGTCACGATCTCCACGAAAAGTTGGGACTAATACTGGTGATGTTGTATGGAATACTCCATCTACACCCTCTACGGCTGAATCAAAACTGCCCTCTTCTGCAAATCTGCTCTCATCAAAACTGCCCTCTTCTGCAAATCTTCTCTCACGATGTTCGGACACTCCTTCGCATGCCTCGCTCATTTTTTCAGGGAAGTTGAAGGAATGAAAATCTTCTCTCATGATGTTCAGACACTCCTTCACATGCCTCGCTCATTTTTTCAGGGAGGTTGAAGGGAAGATTGGGAAATGCTGCTACAGGCCACAATTCTTTGAAGTAGAATTCGTTGAAATTAAAGGTTTTTTAAATCCGTTGCAATGTGGCTTGTTCCCTTATATATTTAATATCTTAAGTGGCCAGATGTTTCAAACCACCAACCACTTGTCCTGTGGTGACATCTAGATGTTACATCGCTAAAACCCGCATCTTCCAAGAATGTTTCAAATTTTGATCAGTGGTAATGGCTTAGTGGGACCGACATCTGATAAATTGATTAGGGAAGTGCATATGCATGTCTGTCAGTGTGTAGGATGTTGCCATCAACATTTGATTGGGTTCATGGGCCTCGTATGGCAGGTGATCTTGGCGATGGCCATGTGTTGGTGTAATTTTTCTCTACAGTGGGTCGTTCCAATCCCAAATCTTGTCTAGGTTCGTGGGCTTCGTGTGTAGGATGTGTTTGATGTGGAAATAATGTTCATATTGACACTAAATATTCTCAAAAATTTGCTTGCTTGTTGTAATTTTCTTGCTCATCAGGTTGTTTGGATTTGAATAGTACCTTGAAGATTCCACTTGGGTTTTCTGAATGCTTACCCAGGCTTAGAGGAATGGCAGGAAGGGTGGGCCCACGACCCCACGATACTATAACTGCCACATCATGATGTGGATGAGTGAAGCTGCTACGACAATGACCTCGGTGTCCACACCTCCTTATCTTCCATAGCATATATATTAAGAATGGAGACACACAATCTCGACACACTAACCAAATATTGAGAATATAGATCGCCAAATGTCAATTCCATCATGTTTTCATCTCATTTCCTTCCAAAAAACACTAGAAATTAGTGGGAAGAAATGATAAAAATACAGCAGTAGGGGGGTACAAGATATATTCATGATCATTATCTGGAATATTGCAGACAATCACAGTTGAGAGAGTGTCAGTGGGTATTGTGAAATTCATTTAGAATTATCTCTTACAGTATCACAGTTGAGAGAGTGATAGTGGGTGTTGTGAAATTCATTCAAAATTATCTCTTACAGGGTAGGCACATTAAATATTCTATCTATTTCTTCCATTCTCTATGTGACTAACTTTTTGGGATTTCAATTTATTCCTTTCTTTGGAAGTAGACATTATTTTCATTATAAAGATATGAAGTTGTTATAGGATGATTTCCAGTGTTTTCTCTAATCTTTGCTCAGGTCAACATTGTTAGATTTATAATGAATAAAATATTAGAAACATAATGAAATTAACTCAAGCAATTGAGAAACCATGATTAACAAAGATAAATAAATACTGGTAGAAAAGGCATACTGTATATTCATCAATGCTTCAATAATCATGTACATAGACGTACATATTTAATACAAAAAGACCATAATTGTCATGTAACTATATAATAGTTAGATAAACTAACTAACTTATGATTAGAGTTTTAACATCCCCCCTTAATCATAAGTTCGTTCTTTCCTGAAAAACTGCCACTACTTGAGAATCAACAATGTGTCAAGAGGATATTCAGAGCATTGGCTGAAGATGCTCTCTGAACTTTGAAAAAAATAGCAGAAGTTGATGTCTTCTACTAAATTGGTGGTTTAAGGGTAACCACAAACTCATTTTGTGGTTTTGGCATGACCACAAACTGAATGTCTAGCAGAAGCTGATGTCTTCTACTAAATGGCATGGTTTTAAGTTGACCATGAACTAACAAGAGCTCAAGGCTAAAAAAACTGAAAATGTAGCAAGCAGAACTTCATGTCTTCTGCTCAATTGGTGGTTTTAAGCTGACCACAAACTATCAAGAACAATATGTTCAGGAACAAGACTACATAACATGAACTAGGTTGCATATTTGATCATCTGTTCACATTCTCTAAATCAAGCTTGGAACCTGACTGAAAAATTTTAGATTTCCCCCCTATCAGGGACAAGTGGTTCAAATTCCCTTGACCCTTATTCACAAGTATGGCCAAGAAGAGATCCAGCACCTGTATAAGCTACTGGAACAATGTGTATGCTTTCCCAATGTATACACGGATGAAAATCGAAACACTGATATATCATCTGATCATTATCAACTTCACTGACTTCACTAATTTTGTTGTGAGCAGACTGCGTGCTTCTTTCCTAAAGTGGAAAAGGTTAATCAAATTGTCTTCCAGCAAAGTCTGAAGACTCGATATTCAACTCAGAAGACTACATCAACTGGGCCTGATCATACCCTATATCATCAAATATTGAAAAACATTCATGTCCATCAACCTTAGAAATATCTCCAATCAAATACGATTGTACTTGTGTATAAATCTGTCGATAAGAATGCTCCAATAAATTGGCTTCCAAACGCCAACGCCAATTCCCTAACCATTCAAAATGAATATTTTTCCACTTGCACTTTTAGCACCTTACTGAGGGGTGATTTTTCTTCCCACAAAATCTACATGGGTGAAGATCAAAACAGTTTGACTTATCATGGCCAAACCGATGACAATGTTTTCACTGTATGGATTCTTTATCTAACTTATTATCATGATCTGGAATATCTATAACAACATATTCATCAACAATATTCTGTACCTATTCCTTACCAATATCCTCAAGCTCTGTCGTCTTATCATCATTCAAAAAACCTCCACTCACAAAGCAAACAGGTTCACAATAATTAGGAATATGAAAAATGTTGTTAGCATCCTTTACATATCCTAGTCCATATCAATTTCGTTTAAATTGTAATTCTTCCCATGGTCGAACAATACATTTATCCACAACTTTTTATAACATAGGGACTTCATCTAACTGATCTTCATGTTTATGACTTTCATCACTAGTCAACTGAGCGTCTTCATTCTCATCCTTGATGTCATTGTGTTTGTTGAAATCACATTGTTGGTGTCGAAGCAAACTTAACTCATCAGGCAACAACTTGTTTTGATGTTTGAACATATCAATATTCTTATGTGTTACTCGTAAACAAGTAATCATTGTACTAAGAGTGCACTTGTTTATTGCAATTGTAGATTCCGTAGTTGAGTTAATTAATGTGCACAATATTGTAAATATTTCTTCAATTCTTGCCATTATGAAGAATATGGAAGAGAGATGTTATGTAATGTTATGTATCTTGTTGTGCATGCCAAGAGAAAATACAGAATAACCAATGACTTAGACGCACACAAAGATCCTAAAAAAGACACATTTGTGGACCCCCCCCCCCTTTTTTTTTAAAACTACCTTATAACTCCATTACAAAAATAAATCATACTAACAAATGCTCTTAACAATAGGTCTTATAAATCCTCTATGAAAAGAAACCCTTATAACTTAAAATATCGAAAACGAGGAGGAGGTAGTACAACCAGTCGATGAAATTACAATTTGTTAGCAATTTTACAACAACCATTCAAAATTGCTTTACAGGCAAAACCGCTCTACAGACGATACTATCCTGGTTTGAGAAAAATGGAGTAGGATGACTCGGGCTCGCCTAGAATGTTCCTTGGCAGAGCTTCTCAAAGATCAACCAATATCGACTCCAACAAATTGAACCTGTGACCTCAGAAGCCAAAAACTCCAGGTAAGAAAACCCAAATTTCTCCCCCTAGCACAGAAGAAAAAAATCTCAGATGATCTGAATTCTTCTCCTTTTACAACCCTCGATAACATATCAGAGGACGTCGTTGTTTGCATTATTTCATTCCTTTTTCCTGATGAGATCTCGACATGTTGTTGCCTGAACAAGCAGTTGTGCGATCTCAAACTTCTTGCAGACTATGGTTATTCACCAGGATTCATGGAAAATCTAAAGGACCATGATGCCAAAACATAAACTTAGAATCATACATAGACTGGTGCGGTCAATGTTGAGATTCATTTGATATCCTCCTTTCCTTCTGGGACTTGGTTGTCATTGACTCTTCCTTTTTATGTAAGCTTTGAAGGGAAAAACATGGCATGGATCATGGTTATAAATTCCATTGACTCCTTCAAAAAAATTTAAATAATAAAACTTCTACTATAATAAAAATATATCTAGAAACTAAATCGACAGATAGCCCAAAAAGAATAGAGTAAAAGAAACACATCAACTCATCGTTGGGATTTTTAATCCGTACGCAACTGTTGTTGCTCCATTTTCATCATCAAATGCTAAAAATAAATATCAGCCTAAGCGCGCACTCCATCTCTCTCTTATTCATGCAAAACTTGATATTTGTATCACCAAGCATGCCCTCTCTTCAAAATGTATCCATCACAATCCCAATGATCATAAACTTGTTCACAAAGAACAATGTGGTCTCCACTAGGGTTCAAAATTCAAAAACAATGCTTGGCAGATTTCTTGCTCTTCCTCTACACGAACAAATACAAAAACAACTCCGAAAATGCAGACTATTGTTTTTCTCTACACGATTCAAAATTCTTTGGTCGGACAAGCTCGAACAGTTTCTTTCTTTACGCAGGTCAGATAGGCGAACGATGGAAGCACCTCTGCACTTTTTTTTCTGCCTCTTCCAGCAAATCGCGACGGCTATGGCAGGGCCTCTGCACTTTTTTTCTCTGACTCTTCCAACAGGAACTCACGATGTCTTTCTCTCTTGTGCTTGGGGTGAACACACATATCCTCTATCAGGCTTCCATTGTTCGTGGCTAAGTGTAACACACCTACTACGGAAATCAAAAATTTTTGGCCTTTTTCATCTTTTCTCTGATGAATAGAATTCCCCAAATCCCTATAGGACCTGATACAGACCCTGTTATCCCATAACCACACTCATATGATCGGTGGCTATGACCACAGGCCTTATTGGGGAGGTGCTCATCGGCTTTCACGATTCGGGAAATTGCGATACATGTATTCAGCTTTCTCTCTTGTCTTTCGAAGGGCCGAAATCCGAAATGGATTCTAACCACTTAACATGATTAACAGTGGCCCAGGTTAAGTCTGGGCACTCTACCTTTCGGGATTTCGCATACCGAAACTTCGGGGGATGCGATGACAAGAGGTTTCACATCTGGGTTTCCCGGGAGCCGAAAATCTGAAAACACCAATTCTAAACATGCTTCATTGTTTCGGGGTTTCTTCCATCGGGATTTCGGGGTATGCAATGAAAGAAGGTCTCACACCTAGTTTTCCCGAGAACTGAAACTCTGAATCCTACATTCATATATATATATGTGTTGCTCAGCCCATTTCCGGAATTCACAAACCGGGTTTTCAGGACTGGCGAGCACAAGGAAAAATTACAGTTAGGTATCCAGGGTGCTGAAATACCGAAGCACCCCACCTCATCTGTGCTATTATTATTTTGGGGTTTCGTATGCTGAGATTTCAGGATATGCGCAGACAGGAGGTCTCGCACTTACGTTTCTCGGGAGTCGAAACTCCGAAACCGATATTCATTTCTAAGCTCATTTCATGGTTTTGCATCTAGTAGACACACGGAACAAAACTATCCTTTGGGGGTCTCAGGTACCGAAATGCCAAAATGTAGATCCAAGTTACACTATGCCATATCGGGACTTCACAAGTCAAGATTTCGGGGCTTGCAAGTACAAGGGAATACACCCTTGAGTATTCCGATTTCTAAAATGCCAAAATATCATAACACGTCTGCATATTGTCCTTTCAAGATTTCACCCATCGGGATTTTGGGACTGGCGTGTACAAGGGACTTGCCTCTAGGTATCCCGGGTGCCGAAATACCGAATCATTTTAACTTGTCCACGTCCCATCATTTCGGGGTTTCGTATGTCGATATTTCGTGAGTCGTGAGGACAAGGGTTCTTACCCTCTAGTTCCCCAGGTGCTGAAACGTACAAATGCTTACCAGCCACCATGTGTACTCTACAACTGGACGGTCCATGCACTCCCATGGGTCTTGGGATCGACGGTCCTGATTTCTTCGTTACTTGCAAAGGTTAAAAAGGGGTCGAGGCATTATTGCCTACGTTCCTTCATTCAACTTTACGGTTGTACCCAACCTCAGATCCTCCGAAAGGATCTCATTCGTGCATTTAGCAAGAGGGAGGGTATCCTAGGTACCGAACCACCGAAAGGTCCTAACTCAACCACCTGCTGTCATTTTAGGATTTTGCAGGTCAGGGTTTCGGGACTCGTGAGTACAAGACAACTTGCACCTAGATACTCCGGGTGCCGAAACTTCGAAAACTCTTAATTTACCCCCACGCTAATACTTTGGGATTTCGCAAGTCGGGGTTTCGGGACTTGCGAGTGCAAGGGAACTCACCCTTGGGTATTCCGGGTACCGAAATGTTGAGGTCTACGAGGACCATTCTCCCTCATGCAATATTTTAAGACTTAAACTATAACATCCTCCTTTGGGTCCTCAGGTAATTTACACCAGGTTTTTGAAGACCAAACTGGAACATCTTCTAGAAGGTAAGGGAGTGGTCTCGCAAGGGTGCCTTCATGTGGAAATCTATCCAGGGCATAAAGTAAGACAAACATGGGAACGAATATCCCAAGAGAAGACTTGAAAATCTGTATTAGTTCAATATATATATATAAACATAAGCCATACGTGGCCTTTCCAATAAAAGCATGCAGCCATCATTTCTGATCAAAACACCATGCAGACATTCTTATACTGAAACCATTCCTAATTGCACAGACTATGAGCATACATGTCAGCATATAAATTTCAAGATACAAGATATAAAACACTTATCATAAAAACACCGGATTTGATGCAACTGCTAAGAGGGGTGCTCGTTTCCACCCAACCGTAGGCTCAGCAACTTCGAATGGATTTACCACTAGCCACCCTCGAGCTAGACCACGATGCTTGAGACTCTCTGTCTCTGTTCTTCAGCGATCGAGAATGAATGTTACTCTCCTGGTTCTCCGGGCCAGTGAAGACCAAATATGGTATTGGTTTCGATGGAAGTTAACACCACCATTCCAGGTGCCTTCCACCACCTTTCTTTAGCCATCATGGTCTCCTTTTCAGCACATCCCCCTCCCAGCAGTCCTGCA
>SNQJ01S0007606.1:323508-359917 GCA_010110895.2 Picea sitchensis
TTTTACCTTTCCCATTCCAACAATTTTGCATGGTGCATCATCACCGAAATGAACCTGTCCAAAATCACCTTGAACATAATCTAGAAAATGTTTCCTATGAGGTGTGGCATGAAATGAAGCCCCTGAATCTAATACCCAAGACTTAGAAATATTATCTACATAAAGAATCAAAGCATCTTGTAACACATCACCTATTACATTTGCTTCCTGATTTCTCTCTTGTTGTCCATATCTTTGTTTCTTTGGAGCTCTACAGTCTTTCTTCAAATATCCTTTCTTCCCACAATTCCATCACTCTATATTTCCAAGTCTAGATTTAGATCTACCCTTCCTAAAATTCCCATGGTTCCAAAAACCCTTTCCTCTATCATTTTGTCTTCCCTTGTTCTCCATGTTCAACGCATTTCCTGATGTCTCACCTGTGCTTTTCCGTCGCATTTCCTCACTAAGGATAACACCAACAACATCATCAAATTTTAAATTATTTGAATTGGAGACAGATTTACTTACATCCATGACCAAGTCTACTTACATCCATGACCAAGTCGTTCCATCTTTTTGGCAATGAGCACAAGATTAGAAGAGCCCTGACCTCATAATCAAAGTCCACTTTTATAGAACTTAGTTGATTAGTAACCGTATTAAAATCATTTAAATGATCTGCAACAGACCCACCTTTCGACATATTCATATTAAATAATCTCTTCATTAGAAATACCTTATTGGATGTCGAGGGTTTTTCATACAATTTGGCCAATGCATCCATCAAACCCTTCATTGTCTTTTCTTTGGAAATATTGAAAGCCACCGACGCTGTCAGGCTCAGTCGTATCGTTCCTAGAGCCTTTCTGTCAAGAATCTCCCATTCTTCATCCTTCGTAGCCACCAGCTTCTTTGCTATTCTACCCAATGGTAGGAATAGCTCCTTCTAATATAAATAGTCTTCCATCTCCATCTTCCATAACTGGTATTTTTGGCCATTAAATTTCTCGACCCTAAACTTTCCATCTTCCAACATTGCTCCCACCCGAACCAAGAACCCTCTTTTCCTGTGAGTTACCTTTCACTCTAATACCAGATGTTAGACAAACAAGACTACAAAGTAATAAAATAAAACAAATGTGGAAACAAAACACAGAAGATACACAATACAAGAGAGACACAAATTTGTGTGGTTCACCCAGTGTGGGCTACGTCCACCAGAGAAATTGTCAGGTCCTTCCTTTATTATTATCCAACAAATGAAAGGATACAACCTATAGCAAAACCCATTGTAACTTCCTCTTCTTTCTCTCACAATCTCCTATCTTAGAATACAATATTCACCATCAACCATAGCCGCAATACATTTCCCTCACAAAAGAGGGTTGCCTTCTAGGGAAAAAACACTAACATAATCTCTATCGTTAGATCTGCAACCTTATAATGAACGGTCCAGATTTACAATGAAATTACAATATACATTTACAAGGCAATTTTTCATTCAGGGGATTCACCCCCGAACCCCCCAGCTAGGGAGATAGGCCCCCTGGACCCCACAGAGGGGGTACCCCCCCTCTTCACTCCCCCACATGGAAGAGTGTACATACTTCTGGGGTGTAAATACTTCATGGGGTATAAACACAACTGAAATTAAAAGACCTCTAAATCAGGAATATAATCAGGCTCCACAACCAACATTGATGTCATTTGGGTTGTCCAATGCTCCTAGTACTTTAATGCGGTTGATGAATACTATGCTTCGACCTTATATTGGTAAGTTTGTTGTTGTGTATTTTGATGGCATCCTCGTTTTCAGTAACAAAAAAGAAGATCACTTGAAACATTTAAAAATTATATTGGATGCATTGAGAAAACATCAACTTTATGCCAACCTGAAGAAATGTAGTTTCCTGCAAGAAATTTTGGTGTTCCTGGGTTTTGTCATCTCGGTAGAGGGATTCAAGATGGATTCAGAGAAGGTCAAAGAAATTTTGGAGTGGCCTAGTCCCAGGAGCATCACAGAGGTAAGATTTTTTCATGGGATGGCCACCTTTTATAGAAAATTTATTCTAAATTTTAGCAGTATTGTAGCACCCATAACAGATTGCACCAGAGGCAAGAAATTCATGTGGACCAAGGAAGCTGAGGAAAGTTTTAAGTTTATCAAGAAGGTAACTAAGGCACCGATAGTAGCCTTACTCAATTTTGATAAAGTGTTTGAGGTAGACTGTGATGCTTCAGAGGTAGGCATTAGAGCTATACTTAGCCAAGTAGGTAAAAAAATTGCACTCTTTAGTGAAAAATTGAATGAGGTAAGAAAGACCTACTCCACATATGATGTAGAATTTTATGCAATTATGAAAGCATTGCAACATTGGAGGCATTATATAGTACCGAAAGAGTTTTTTTTATTTACCGATCATATTGAATTAAAATATGTAAACACCCAAAAGAAATTGAACAATAGACATGAAAAATGGGCCTCTTTCTTACAAGGCTACACCTTTGTTTTGAAGCACAAATCAGGACAACATAATCAAGTTACAGATGCTTTGAGTCGACGCACTATTCTTTTGACAACCATGGAAAATCAAGTAATTGGGTTTGTTGCATTAAAGGATCTCTATGCATCTGATAATGGTTTTCGAGAGATTGTGGAATAGTTGAAGAATCCAGTTGATGGGAACATGGATCTTAATCAAGGTGAATATTTTATGCAAGATGGATACCTCTTCAAAGGGAAACAACTATGCATCCCAATTGGTTCAATGAGGGAAAATATTATCAGAGACCTTCATAGTAGTGGTTTGGTAGGACATTTTGGAAAGGATAAGATGTTAGCCTTAATCGAAGATGAGTATTACTAGCCAAAGATGAAAAAATATATAACCAGGTATGTGGCACGATGTCGAATTTGTCATATGTCTAAAGGACACTCACATAACATAGGGTTGTATATACCATTACTAGTGCCCACAATTCCATGGATAGATCTGAGCATGGATTTTGTGTTGGGGCTCCCAAACACACATTGATGTAATGATTCCATTTTTGTGGTTGTCGATAGGTTATCTAAAATGGCTCATTTCATTGCTTGCAAGAAAACTAGTGATGCATCGAGGGTAGAAAAATTGTTTTTTTCAGAAGTTGTTAGATTGCATGAGGTTCCAAAAACTATTACCTCTGATAGAGATACTCGGTTCTTAGGTCATTTTTGGATGACCCTATGGAATAAAATGGGGACTAAATTACAATTCAACAGTGTATATCACCCCCAAACAGATGGGAAAACCGAGGTAGTAAATCGAAGTTTGGGAAACCTGTTACGGAGCATTGTTGGAGAGAATATCAAGTAGTGGGATTTGTCTTTACCTCAAGCGAAATTTTCCTACAATAGTTCAATGAATCGATCTACAAGTAAATCTCCATTTCAAGTTGTTTATGGTAGAAATCCTATGGGTGTCCTAGATTTGGTGCAACTACCACTTGGGGATAGGATCAGTGATGATGGGGAAGCATTTGCAAAACACATTCAACAGTTGCAGTAACACGTGAGACAAAAATTGCAAGCCAGTAATGAACACAACAAAATTATCAAATATGTTCACTGACGATACCATGTATTCAATGAAGTTGATTTGGTGATGATTTATTTACGGAAGGAGTGGTTTCCTCGAGGAACGTACCACAAATTGAAGTATAATAAAATTGGTTCGTGCAATATTCTCAAGAAAATCAATGACAATGCTTATAAGGTCGATTTACCAGCTGACCTCGATATCTCCCATGTGTTTAACATTTATGATTTGTATATATTCCATGGGGACTCTCTGGGTGATGACACCAAGGCAGAGGTGGATTGGAAACATGCCATTTCAAGCAAGAAAAAGGAAAATATTGCACATATGTTAGATAAGAACACCCTTCATACTCGGTAAGGCTAATACAACTGATATCTAGTGCAATGTGAAAGCATAGCACCAAAAGAGAGTATATGGATTATAGAAGGTGACTTAATGAACCTATATTCCATTAAATGGAAACAGTTTGAAAACAATAACTTGCAGGGAAACGTTCTTTTCAGTCAGACAAGAATGATGCAAAGATTTTACGAGGATGTTTTGAGGGTCATAACTTTTGACTCGGTTATTCGTTTGGGCTGAAATTTTATGGGAAGTTGTGTATCGAAGAGTTCACTTGCATGTCGATCAAATCTATTCAATTGGACATCATTTCAACACTTTTTTAGGGCCAAATTTCTTCATATAAGGCCTCAAATTGGGGTTTCAGTGTTTTTACAAGAATTTTTAATTTTTAATTATCAGTTATCTCTTATTTTATGAGATTAATAAAAAAAGTGAGTTGAGAAATAGTTTCATGCTAGTTATCTCTTATTTAGTGGTTAGTTTTAGAGTCATGCAAGAATTTTCTAAATTGAGTTATTTTTCTAAAAAAACAGTTGTTTTTCTAAAAAAACAGTTGTTTTTCTAAAAAAACAGTTGTTTTTCTAAAAAAACAGTTGTTTTTCTAAAAAAACAGTTGTTTTCCTATAAAAACAGTTGTTTTCCTATAAAAACAGTTGTTTTCCTATAAAAACAGTTGTTTTCCTATAAAAACAGTTGTTTTCCTATAAAAACAGTTGTTTTTCTATAAAAACAGTTGTTTTTGAAAATCCCGGATAGTAGTTATAAGGGGTTGAACTTCGATTGTAATAGTTGGGATGGAGAAGGAATAAAAGAGATTTATTTTTCCATTCTCCTATGTTTTCATTGTTTATTTGGTCTTGTGAATGAATCTCAGGCTTTGGTTACATCAAAATGGTACATTTTCCAATAGCTTGGTGAGGTGCATTTCTCATTTTTAATCATTTTTTCATTATTTTTATTTTATTAGTATAAAATATGCATGCTATTCAACTTTAAATATTTTTGCATCTCCAATATATTCACAAGTATTTTAAGTAGCATAATCAATTGTAAATTTGCATTTCAAATTTCATATTAAGTATTAAAAACCTAGTTTCACATATAACACTAGTTTAACATGTGTAGTCATTCTTCATATGTCCAATTAAAAAAGAAAACTAGAATTATACCATTTAATGTATAATAAAATTTGGGCCAACATGTAACATAACATCCCTTGTAAGTAAAATAATTTGCAAAATGGTACATATATCATATTAAATTAAGTATTTTCCTTTTATTAAATTAACAATAGAATATCTCCAGATGGGGTGTCATGCCACAGTTAATGAGGGATGAAAAGGTGAAATCACTCCTTTTCACCTGACAGCTCCATTATCAAGGCAGACGTGTGGACAACTATACCCACAATCATAGAGGTAGGATCATTAAGGCAATCTAGTTATTTGTGCATGTGAGACAAACCATAGCACTCCATCAGGGTATCGTCGGGAACTTATTACAAAGTTAATTTGATTGGCCTATGAATGAGGGTTGGTGGTATTGATATGATGAGGGGAATTTCTAAAGATAATTTCAAAAATGTTTTCTCACCCTCGAAGATCATCTTATTTTGTCTTTCTTGAAGGTCTCCCTAACTAGTGGAGTTGGCACCATTCCTCTCTCTATGTCACAAGACAGGGAACAGGGCCATGTACATTGAAGTCGAGGGTCTCGCTGGAGGACAAGTTTGCATCATATTAGCCAGCCCCCTTCAGCTAAGGAGATGAATAAGGATGACATTATTCTAACAATACATGGTTTTGAGAGGCGTGGAGAACCAGATTCTAGGTTGGCTAGGTCATTTGTGTTGGTCGATTCAGAGGATGTTTTTGTTTGGGCATGTCGGGTGGAGTGGTTGGATGAAGATAATGTATCCAATGGAAGCATTGAAGCTCAATTCAATATCACAAGAGGGGTCCCACTCTTGGTGGAGAGTAGGCCTCCCTCTCAACCTTTGAGGACACTACCGGTGGATGACCATTCATGTCCAGAGTCCAAGGAATTTTGCATCGCAGAGGACCGGGTGAAGCTTATCTTTGAGGTTCAAGGGCAGGTCACATACTTAAGATTAAAGTGTTAGATTTTCTTTATTTACGGAGCATTAGAGTTACCAGTGTTCTATTACTTCTTTACCGTTAACTTATATATCATGTATTGAGAAATAGCAGCATAAAAAAGAGACAAAAGAACACAAGAGATTTATCCTGGGAAAAACCCAAATGGGGGAAAAACCCAACAACCTTTCTTAGATAGATTTCATTCACAAATCGAGTCCAATTATGAACCAAAAGATAAACCCTAGCATAAAGGCTACCTCATGGGAAGCACAATACCAAGGTAGCACACCTTTTCCAAGAGTAGCGCACAAGAGAGAAATACTAGAAAGATTGAACAAGAAGAATCTATGTCATTGTAGTTGTTGAGTCACCCTTACTCTTCTCCTTACTTCTTTGTATATGAGAGAGTGAGAGTGAGTCTATCCAAATGAATTAATGCACCTCCTATTTATAGTCTTGAAACATGGTCCAAATGAGTCCAAATGTTTCAAGAAGATGGAAGCTTTAGAAGAAGTGATGATGAAGCACAACATCAGTATTGATTCTACTTCTTCTTCTCACAGACATGCACTTTCTACTTCTGGTTTCTCCTTGAATTAAAATTTTACTACTATTTCTTCTTCTGATGAGTGGCTTATTGATTCAGGAGAATCTTATCATATGGCTAAGGGTAAAGCCATATTTTCTTCTCTAAATGAATGTAACACCAAGAAAATATTTGTTAGTGATGATAGATCTCTTAGTGTTGTAGGATCTGGAACAATTCAAGTAGATAATGGTCATTTCAATGATGTATTATGTGTTCCAAGTCTTTCTTGTAACCTTCTATCAATATATCAAATCACTCATTCAGGTGAAGGTAGAACCATCGATTTTTCACCTCACCTAGTTGTAATCAAGGATCTAAAATATCCTAAGCATGTTCTTGCAACTGGAATTGTTGATGATATTACAAGGTTGTACAAGTTTGACAACTTTGGGTCATCATATTTTTCATCCGTTTTTGTTGCTCATATTGATGACTTGAGCAAACTTTGGCATGAGCGGTTTGGTCATCTAAACTATCACTCATTACAGCAACTATGTAATCAACAGATGGTGACTGGTCTTCCTCTTGTTTCATGCAGAGATGGTGTTTGTACTGGTTGTGTTCTCGACAAACATCATCGGGACATTTTGACAAGCGTGCCTCTTGGCACACCTCAGGTCCTTTGCAGCTTGTTCACAGTGATTTGTGTGGTCCACTTTCTTCTCCTTCTTTTTTTGGGTGCAAGTATTTCATAACTTTCATTGATGAATTTTCCAGACATACTACTTGGGTTTACTTCTTAAAACTCGAGTGAAGTTTTTGACAAGTTTTTGGCCTACAAGGCCCTTGTAGAAAAGAAATATGGACATCAAATTCAAAGGCTAAGAACAGATAATGGAGGTGAATATGTGAACAATAATTTTACAAGCTACTGCACTACACAGGGAATCCACATGCAACACACTATTTCATATACACCACAACAAAGTGGTGTTTCTGGGAGAAAGAACCGCACATTAAAAGAAACGGCTAATTGTATGATCCAATCTAAGGGATTAAGTCTAAAGTATTGGGCATAAGCCATCAACTGTGAAAATTATATAGTAAATTGCACTCCCACAAAGGCTCTTAAAAATATAACACCAGAAGAAGATTGGACTAAAATTAAACAATATGTAAGTCACTTCTGTGTATTTGGCAGTATAGCATGGGCTCACATTCCTGATGAGAAAAGGAAAGCATTGCAGCCTAAAAGTGAGTAGTGTATATTTGTTGGTTATTCTGAAGATGTCAAAGGTTAGAGAATTCTTCAATCACATTGTAATGAAATCATTATTAGAAGAGATGTTAAATTTGATGAAAAAATCTTCGCCTGCGAGCCTAATTCGGCGATTGTGCCTTCTTCAGCCTACGATCCATATTCGATGTTTGTGCCTTCTTATGATCTGGTTTCTTCTTCAGATGATGAAAGTGAGGATGGAAATCCACATCTACCTGCTCACCCTCCTCCAGATGATTCCTTTGAACCTGAGCCAACACCAGCTCCATCGCTTCCTAGATGGGTCCGTTCAACATGAGAAGTAGCTGGTGATCTTGTCGGTGATCCTTCAAATCAGCATCGAACATGTTCACAGTTCCAATGAGCCTCTTCTCTTTTGGCTCAAGTTTCAAAAACTCATGATCCAGAGACATTTGCAGAAGCTTCAGGTAATCTAGATTGGGATAGAACAATGAATGAAGAGTATCATTCTTTAATGGAAAATGATACTTGGGATCTTGTACGTCTTCCAAAAGGAAGAAAACTTGTTAGACGCAAATGGGTCTACAGAACTAAGTATGCATCAGATGGAAGTGTTGAAAGACACAAGGCTTGGTTAGTTTCCAAAGGATTTTCCCAAGTTGAAGGAATTGACAATAATGAAACCTTTGTCCCTATAGCAAAAAATGAATTCCATCTGCCTTGTTCTTTCCCTTGCTTCCTCACATAAATGGGAGGTCCATCAGATGGATGTTAAATCTGCCTTCTTGCATAGGGATTTGAAAGAAGAAATCTACATGGAACAACCTCCTGGCTATGTCCAGAATGACTCTAGCCTTGTGTAACATCCCTCTCTAGTGCACTGAGTGAACTTATTCTTTGCAGACACTTGCTCGCAAGTGATCTAGATTATTATGCTATTAAAAACCTTTGATTTGATTATGAGGCATTATGGGTTGATGACATGTTGTTTTACTACATTGACATAGAAAGGTGATATTGACTAGGTTTACTGAGTGTGCAGGATTATGGACCTCGTGGATGTAGAGGCATCGATGGAACCCCTTGGACTCTGGATTGCGTCAGGGAGTGTGCCATTAGGGTTTGATTTCTTTACTGTGATTTTAGTGCATATGACTGGATGATATGATATGGATATGTTCTGACATGATTTGTTGATGATGCAAGCCAATGATAGCTTGCCAACCAGACTCACATATGGAGTAAAGGGGTCACACACGACTACCAAATATGTTAAGGGAGAGGTGTGGACAACAACCCTACCACATCCTACTAGCACTCCCTCTGTGGCTCGAACTGTAGGTTAAATATTAACTAGTTTGAGAGGACCCACGATGTCATGAGGACAAACTTTGACAGTCACTCACAATGATTCTAAGGGGCATGCAATAAGGTGGGGGCCTCATTCCTTAGAGGCCCTTTGATGCAGGATCATCGCCAACACATCAAACGAGCCAGCGCGAAAGCAGAGGATAGCTGGATAAGCCATCACAAATTTTGAAATTTCTTTGGGACTGTTGCGCAAATCTTAAATGAATCATTTAAGAAGAAGTGCCCTTGTATATTGTAATGGACCTTGAGCCTTTAAGCTCTCATCCTTAGGTAGATAGTCTGCATTTAATATAGTTAATGCTGGTAGATAGGAAATTAATTTTAGATTTGATAGCTTTAGAGTCCAAGAGGGAAAATGGATATAGACACCCTCATTTGTAAATTTTAACATTATTCTGGATGAAGAGAAAAAGCGCATACAGAGAACTGTATGAAGAACACCCATGTACATGCATTTGAATTAACAGAAGAAAGCTTTGATTCAACTTCATGGTTTGTGTTGTTTCTCTATGTATTGATGTTAGGCTCATGAATATTTGCTTCCAGTTATACATTTTCTTTTATATACTATGTATGTTATTTCATGGTTGAGTTGAAGTCTGGAAGGAAGAGTGAATGAGTTTCAATTGTTTCTCTATTTGAGCCAGAGATTCCTGCAAGGAGTGCAGTTGAATTGTCCACAAGGAGTGTGTTGACAGAAGGGTTCAATTAGAGAAAGGTTTTGTTCTCATTTCCTCGAGGGTGTAGTTAGGCACAGTGTCGTGCAAGGAGTGCGCAGGCCAGGGAGAAGTCTCAGAGTTGTGATTCTAAGCAAAGAACTGAAAGACTGCTGCTGCAGGTGTGCACAGAGCCAGGGGAGGTTGAACACTTGAGGTGTTTACAGAGTTGCCGCAAGGAGTGTGAGCAAAGGGTTCTCGTTTCTGAGAGACTGAGAAGCTGGAATAAGCTCAGGAGGAGTAGAGCCTTCAAATCTGTTGGAGGACTGCATAGGAGGTTTCACGCCAGGAAATCCTCGAGGAAGAAGCGACGGTCAAGATCTTGTGGAGGGAATTCGTGAAAATTCCGTCAACCATTAGATTTAGTGGGAGCTACAAAGAGGTTAAGCCCTAGTGAGCAGAGGAGAAGTCTCGGAGGAGTCATCGGGATATTGAAGTCATCGGGAATTCCGGGAGTGAAGAAATCATGACATCAGGAATCGCAATCCACGATATCCCGACGAGCTCAGAACCGTCCATCGGTTGGGACGCGTGTCAGGGGATCCCGAGGAGTTGGAGTTCGGACATCGGAGTTTTCAAAGGTAAGAAACTATTGTATATTGGAATCACGAAATGCGATATCCCGACGGAAGAGTTGAGTGGGCCATGGCTGGAGTTAGTGGAAGATAGGTGGCATAATATCGGGGATCGAGAAAAGGAAAGTCTCGAGTCCATTGATATCAGAATTCGCGATCCCTTGAATTCTGAAATCCCGATAAGGTAACGGGACCATTGAATAGTCAACCCACGTGTGCATCGAAGAATTGGCACATCAGGGTTCGAAGTTTGGAAAGTCCATTTGTTGACATCGCAAGTGGCGAAATCATGATAGGAGGAATCCCGATAGCCAGGGAAAAGGTTAACGTTGACTCCCGTAGGATTTCAAGGAATTGGGAGGCACAAAACACGCGACCACAGAATTCGCGAAATCGTGAATTCCGATTTCTCGACTGTTAAGGGAAATCTTTGAAGAGTTGTTGTGGGTAAGGAAAATTCCCGATAGGGAATTAGAAGAATATTTGAGTTCTTCGGGCCGAGGAGAAAGAAGATCCTGTAAGTGCGCGTGGACCTTCCGACCTGTGGGTGGTGAAGGGGCCGCGTTGTCGTCACCCTTAGTCTCCCACAAATTCACCTGGTGGAGTGTTGACTCCAGGGGTTATTGATGTCTACCAAATCAGTCAAGAGGCGAGTGGTACCCTTGGAGCACGTAGTGTGTCCTAAAGGGCACATCGCGCAAGGGAACAGATGAGGCGAGTGGCACCCTTGGAGCACCTAGTGCGTCTTGAAGGGGATGCCGCATTGTTAATGATAGAGGGATGAACCTAGATCACCTTAAGACAAACAATGTGTTAAGTAAATTGAAAAAAAAACAATTTCCCTAATTAAATGTCGCCCTATACGAAATTTAAGGCCTAAGTCTAAATTACGCTAGTGGTAAAATTTTGTCTTCAAAAAAAAAATAATATTAATAATAAAAATAAAAACAACTTAATTAATAATTATGATCTTAGTTAAATCTTGTAAAATGAAGGGAGTAAGAAATTTAATTTAGTCATAAAAAATAAAATCTATGGATATAAAATATAAAGAGGGAATTAATTGTTTTATCTTTTTGAAAATTTAAAATATACTAATTTAATGATAAAGGGGAAAAGGGGCTAAATTCCACACTTGCCTTTTTGAGTTCTAATTAAAAAGGGGAAAGAGGGAAAATATTTTTTTTAGGAAACTAGGAAAAGAGGTAACATAAAAAGGGAAAAAGGGGAACTTAAGGGAAAAAGCAGAAGGTCAAAACTTAGTAAAGCATCTACCATTTAAGAACCTTCTAATTTAAACTGAACTGACAATTTAATAAAAGGGAAAGCTATTAAAACCTATAAGAGAATTTGGGGACACCTAGGAGTGATTCTAGGAGTAACTCTAAGTGGGTGAGGGAATTGAGATAATTAATTAATTAAAGAAATTAAATAATGGAGGAATGTAGGGGATGGGTGACACTTGTACGGAGAGGAATTTTTAGGAATTTATTTTTAAAACTTTAATTAAATGAGATTTTAGGAAAGAAAGGAAGTTTGAAACTCTATAAAATGAAGGAAGGAGAAGGATGAAGGATCACCTTTTGTTTGCATAACGTTACGCTGCATAAATATCTACTTGACTGATTTACTTGTGGGAGTTGGGATACCCAGCTAGGAGAGGAGTGGTAGCTCGGCCTCGCGAGGTGATCTGGGAGCTAAATGAAACCTCTGGATAGTGTGTGTGGCCCCTTTGTAGCTCGGGGGGCTAAGGGGGAAGAAGAGTACCCCTAGCATTGGCTAAGAGGTACAGGTGAAGTCTCGATGGTTGGTGAGCGGGAGTAGCACAGAGTGCGCGGGATGTCCACACAGAGCAGGCGATCAGGAAACGATACACTTTCTTTGTTGGTATGGTACATTGTTGTAGGATTTATGATTTGGATCCGCATGTTTATTTTGGGTAGGTAAACTGGTGGTCTATATTTAGGACTAAAATTTTAGGGCCTAGCTGATTGATTGATTAGTTTCCCATGACCTTCATTTCCCACATGTCCTGACTGTCTGTATTGTTTTGATTGAGACCATCGTGTTGTTTCCCTTTGTCCCTAGCTCACCAGTCCTCACCTAAGCAGTCGGCCAGGAGCCTTGTCTACGACCATCACCTTAGCGTTAAAATATCTATGGATCTGAACGCCCTGCTTTTCTATGCAAGGATGGTGAAGGGAAGGATGAACCCATCCATCATCTACCTTTGTTGTTGTCCTTGGCAGCTTGTTGTCTTGCACCCTCTAGCCAAGTATCTCTGCGTATGGAATTTTCGCGTCGTGTTGGTTTTCCCTGCGATCATCTCCATGACCTCTCCCATTGGACCCTTACATTCCCTTAATATTGGCTACATGGATTGTTATCCTGGTAATGTAAAGAATTTCATTTCAGTCCACAATTTTAATGATATCCTAGTAATGAAAAGATTTAATCTCACTCTATTTATTTTTTTTACATATTGATATACTGGTAATGTAAGGAATTTCGTTCAGTTTGCAATTTCATTGATATCCTGGAAATGAAAAGATTTAATCTCAGTCTAGGATTTAATTCAGTATAAAAATTTATTAGTACCCTGGGAATGAAAGGATTTAATATCAGTCTGCAAATTTTTCTCGTATCTAAATTAAATCTGCGTTGTTGGGCATCTTGGAAAATGAAGCAAAAACTTAAACTTATAAGATGGCATTTTATTTGTTACTCTGGATTGAAAAACGCTGGAGCCAATTTTCAGCCTGTGTTTTCTTTACACTTTCCAGTGATCTCTTTTCTTTATATTTTAACCTGTCCCTGGAGGCTAATTGGGGGCCTGCGATTCTTCTACCTAGACCCAGGATTCTTCCCTACAATTTGGCCCTTGTTTATATTTATACAGACTGTGAATTGTCCTATTACTAACAATTTTTTTTGTTAAACCCAACCTTCTGTTATGATGACACAAGCGTTGAAGGGTCAGCGTGCTTGTGATGTCTGGGCGATTTTGTAAAATGCATTCAAGGTGATCTATATTCCTCTTGGAAACAATGTATTCAAGATTTAATGGAAGTGAATTTCTGAGGTCAATTGACAGTCGATTTCTTGAAGGACTGTGTTTTGTTGGACTTTAAAATCAAAAAATTTATTCATTGATTGGATGGTTGAATGAACGATTTATTACGGTACCATTCCCGGGAAGCATCGAAGTTAATTGGTCGATGGTGCTTGGGTGGCATTGTGACTGCGTCTTAGTCGAGCCTTCGGGTGGCTGTGTAAACATGGTGCTGTAAGGATTGATAATATCACCTCCATTGTTTGATCTGAGATACTTCAACCTCCAGTCGGGGTTTGGTCATGACTCAAGAGTGTAACAAGAGCTTCATCAATTCTTTCATGGTGGTGTTTTAAGGCTACCATTTCCTCCAATGTGACTCCTGTTTCTAATTACAAATCAATAGCTCAAAGTTAAAAACCATTTGACATGTTGTTCGTGATAATGGCAAAAAGAAACATCTGAAAATGTATAAAATTTGGATCAACAATAATCTAAACGATTATTAATTGAGATTACTCCATTTGTGACGACAGAATGTGGTCTTTTTACACAGTAGAGGATTTCTATGCACCTGACATCATGCACTGGCAAGCAAATATTTGTATATATACTCTAGTGACATGAATAAAATAAAATGGAAAATAATTTGGACATCGAACAAAACGGACTCAAAACATAATTAACATAGATTCATCTGAAGCCTTAATTTATATAAAGATCCAGGGTTAGCATTGATCTTCTCTAATCCATGAAAGAGATGGAAACACCTTACATCTTCTAGGAATTTTCATGAAGCAATTACAATGGCCAGGCCAGATTTAGAGGTTGAGGAATCGCACGCTAACAAGGAATGTCAGGCTTACAATAGCAACCCATTTGAGCCGGTTCCCCATAGGTAAAGTTCTATTCAGAATATTTTCTTTAGCAAGGGGAGAGATAATTCAGATAAGCAATAACTTATGCTCGAGTTTGCTTAATCACAATGTGAATAACCTTTACAAACTATAAATCATTGCAATGAACTGGAATAGAAAAAGGGAGAATACCAATTTAAATGGAAAACTAACAGTATTTCTGCAACTTGCTGAATAATGACACGCAAACTGCGCAGAAGAATAAGGGAAAGAATATGACGCATATCTTCACCCATGCAAAAGAATGTAATAAAAAAAAAACCCCCAAAGATTTTACTATTCGTATTTTTTTAATTCATTTGAATTCATAAGTGCTAATTATTTAAAGCGCTTGTGTCCAGCACGCGCAACCGGCAACAACTGCTACTATTAAATGTATAGTTATATCCAGTATGATGAAACTGCCACTATTAAATGTATATTAATCTCCAGGCTACCGAAAGCGAAACACAATCACAGTAAATGGAGAGTGCACGTAAATATATTATTTAAGTGCTAATTATTTAAAGCATATGTGTTCGGCACACGGAATCGCCATCAACTGGAATCTGAATCTAGTCCAAAATGGTTGATATCACCTTTCAGATTCTCTTTCATTAATAATATGAATATCCTTGTTTCCATACCATGAATGGATGTTCTTGAACCCACTTGGATGTGCATGAAATGTTTCTATATCATTAAATATAGTTACATTAACTTTAGCACTTATAAAGTTACATGCTAAATATCATAAATTAGATTTGGTAAATATTATACTTAAGTTTTATTTTTTTTATTTTTAATAATCATTAAAGAAGTTGATTCTCATAAATGAAATGGGATGTTAAAATTATAATAAGTATGTTATAATCAATTAAATTATATAAAGCTTATATTTGAATATGGTTGATTGAAACTAAAAATATGTTAAGCTTATATTTGAATATAATTGACTGACTGAACGCAAATAACAAGAGTGATAGTAATAAGTGGAATGCGTGATCCGAGACATTTGAATGACGCCTTGCACCCGAGCTTAGGAGGATGCTTGTCGATTGTGGTTTACTTTTCCAACACAGTCCCTGTTGATGATTGAGGTAGATTAGGAGTTAGAGTTCATGCACACATAGTTAACACAAGAGATGTTGTCCTTTAGCTTCTAGGCATTGTCGCGTCTGTGTTGGGCGGGTAGTCATCCCTTTTTTGTTTCTCATACTTTCGACCAATTGATGGATGTGCCAGTGTGTAGATTTGTTTTGTCGGTGGCCTGAGCAGGCATTGTTCATCATCAGGTTGTGTGGTTCCACTATGTGTCGTCGTCGCTTTCCTGCTTCAAACAAAAAAAAAATTGCACTCTCTATGTCACTGGCAGTCATAACGTTGGGGACGTTACATATGGTATCAGAGAGGGTTCAACCCTGCAACTGTGGATCGCCATGGTTTCCACTGTAGTAAACCCTTGAGTCTTAATGTAACGCTATTTAAATCTTTGACTTGCCCTTGCAATAATCACTGTTAGATGACACCATAGAGATTCACGGAAAGGTATCGTAGATGGAAGTACGATGCCTCCAGAAGTTTCACAACCTCAGAGTTTGACCCCAAGGGGAGGAACAAGTCATTGGGATGGATTCGCTTGTAGTAAGGGATGATGGTTGTCTAACAAGGCCCTTCTAGGTAATTTCAAAGGCCTTGATTCACCATCAATACTGATATGAGGCTAGGGCACCTATACCCCTGAGGGTCCATAGTGTGCCCTAGCTAGTACCATTAGCTTCCATCGAGAATTTGAGAGAGTTGAGTTCTCGAGTCCACGAGTGTCGTGGACGGCTGTGTCATCGAGGCTTGGTTGTAGAGAAAGGCGTTGTGCTTCACGCTTCATGATCATGACCTCCACCATGAAGGTCTGCTCGATGGTATTTCAGTGAAGGGGAATGCTCTTCTATGGCGGAAGACGTTCCTACCACTTTGAACTTGGTCGTCGATGATGTGTCATGGGAACTGTTCTAGGAACGGTTCCAGAAGAGGTATCTTTCCGACGAATTTGTTGAGTGTCATCTCAATGAGTTCGACGCCTTGCGTCAAGGCAACCGTATGGTGCCGAGTACGGGGCCCATTTTTGGAGATGCTTCAGTGTGCTCTGCACCCTCACCGAGAAAGTTAAGGTCAACAAGTTTGTGATGTAATTTGCATAGGAATTCAGCTTCTGCTTCGGGTACCAACATTACTGGACTGAAGAAAGTATGTTGGAATGTAGGGAGCCACATTTCCAGCGTGACTACCCAGTGAAGAGGGCTAGAGCATCTGGATCAGTTGGACCCACTACCCTGGGAGATCGGGCAAGGCCCATCGGAATATTGCAATGGTGAATAACCATGAGGCAGAGAACCAATAAACTATGCTCGAGACATCTAGTATCGTCATTGACCAAACCCTTAGTACTTTGATAGAACCCGGTGTTGCTGAGAGTTTCATTTATGGTGCAATGCTAAAAAGGATTAAGGTAAAGGCAGTCGAACTTGATAAGTTTATCTTTGTAGAGATGGCTTCGGGAGCCAAATAGAAGGTGGAGGAAGGGTTATGGGTTGTACCTTAACCTGGGAGAGTTTGTCACCAGGGCCAACCTGTACGTCACAATCCTAAGATCCTATGATGTCGTGATTGGTATGGACTGGTTGGAATCGCTTGAGGCGATACTCAACTGTAAGATGAAGTGGTTGAGCTTGATCGATGTGAGGGGGCATAGACGTGTGATTGTAGCTCAGAACCGGGGAGTTTTCCCTAAGGTTCATCTCTTCCTTGTAGCTAAGGAAGAGCACGCGCAAGGGATGTACACTTTATGCGATCCTTGAGTTAATGAAAAAGGAGTAGCGGAAGGTATAGAACACCTACCGATGGTGAGAGAGTTTGCAAGCATATTTTTGGAGGAGTTACCTGGGATGCTGCCGGAGAGGGAATTGGAATTTACCTTAGATCTAAAACCGAGTATTGAACCAATAACGAGAACACCTTATTGTATGTCGACCCTAGAATTACATGAGTTGAGAATGAAACTGAAGGAGTTGTTGGACCTGGGGATTAGATGTCTAAATGTGTCACCATGAGGTGTGCCTGCTATTTATTTTTTTTTCATACGAAAGAAGGATGGGTCATGGAGACTCTACACTGACTACCGTCAATTGAACAAGGCGACGATCAAGAATCAGTATTCGTTGCCAAGGAGTGATAATCTGTTAGATCAGATGAAGGGTGTGACGATGTTCTCAAAGATTGTTTTGTGATCAGGATATCACCAGTTATGGATCAAGGAGGATGATGTACCTAAGACCACCTTTAAGATGAGGTTTGGACATTACGAGTTTATTGTTTTACCATTTGGATTGACAAACACCCCAGGGGTATTTATGAGTTTGATGAACAAGGTGTTCCGTGAGTCCTTGGATAAGTTCATCCAAGTATTCATTGACGATATTTTGATTTACTCTCAGACGACGAAGGAGCATGACGAGCACTTGCGCTTGGTACTATAGTGTCTGAGAGAGCACAGATTGTATGGGAAGTTGTCCAAATGCTCATTTTATTGATCAAAGATTCACTACTTAGGGCATGTCATCTCCGACGAAGGTATCGTTGTGGATCCAACAAAGGTCCAGGTTATTATGGAATGGCCTGCACCGACGAATGTCCCTAAGTGCGTAGCTTCATGGGTTTGGCAGGATACTATCGATGATTCATCGAGGGATTTTTGAAGATAGAAAATCTGATCACGGAATTGTAGAAGAAGAAAAAGAGGTTTGTTTGGATCGAGAAATGCACAGAAGAATTTCGAAGGCTCAAGGAGTTGTTGATAGTAGCACTTATACTAAAGGTCTCAAACATGGACGTGGACTTCTTGGTATGCACTGACGCATCCAAGGAAGGCTTAGGCGGAGTCTTGATGCAAGACGAATGAGTGATCACTTACATTTTGAGGAAACTGAGAAGGCATGAGGAGAACTATGCGACACACGATTTGGAGTTGTTAGCCATCGTATATGCCTTGAAGGTTTGGAGACACTACCTGGTTGGAAGAAAATTTGAACTAAAGACTGACCATTGTGGACTGCAACACATATTTATGCAAGGTGACCTGAACACACGACAACAACGTTGGTCGGAATTTCTTAGCGAGTACAACTTTGAGATTTCTTACATAAAAGGAACAATGAATGAAGTGGTGGATGCATTGAGTCGGATACCACTCATCTTTTCAGTGTTTCCTCTTCAGACGAATCTACATGAAAATATTTTAACTTTATAGCATGATGATGACTGGTACAAAGAGGTTGAGGTTTTTATCAGACAAAACACAATGACGGTACCATGATTTGCAGGATTTTCATTTGATAGCGATGGATTATTGATGTTTAAAAATCGAATCTACGTACCGCCAAACGACGAGTTGAGGATATTGATCCTAAGCAAAGATCGTAGAGAAGTTTACATGGATCACCCAGTAGTCATGAGGATGAGGGCAGACCTTAAACCCTTATTCTTCCAGAAGGGAATGAAGGAAAACATAGTCAACTATGTGTCCAAATGTCTAGAATGTCAGCAGGTAAAGGCTAAACATAGACACCCATCAGGATTACTACAACCACATGCTATTCCAGAATCAAAATGGGAGGTTATTTCAATGCATTTTATTGTTGGATTGCCACTAACGACAAGGATACATGACTCGATTTTTGTAGTAGTAGACACTCTGACGAAGAGTGCTCACTTTATTCATGTGTGTATGATGTATCAGGCACCTAACATAGCTAGAGTTTTCATCAGTGAGATTGTGAGGCTGCATGGCATGCCTAAGAGGATTACGTTCAATCAAGGATCGATGTTTACTGGATGAGTTTCCAAGAGGCCTTGGGAACCCAAATTAACTTTAGTATTGCGTATCACCCAGAGACTGATGGGAAGACCAAACAAATGAACCAGACCTTGGAGGACATGTTGCATATGTATGTGATGGACCAACAAAAGAGTTGGGAAGAATTTTTTCCACTAGTGGAGTCCCCTTACAACTACAGTTACCAGAACACCATTAAGATGGAACCTTTCAAGTTTCTTTATGGGCGACCGTGTTAGACGCCTTCACTTGGGATCGACTTGTAGATAGGACCCAGGTGGAACTAGAAGCAGTCCATGAATTGGAAGCTTAAATGAGAACTTTAAGACAAAGGATCAAGGAAGCGCAGGATCGACATAAGATTTACGATGATGCGTATCGTGTCGACCATTGTTATGTTGTGGTGATCGAGCCTTTTTGTGGTTAAATCCACATAAGAGTTCGATCTAGTTGAAAAAAGGGGGGCTAAACTATATCCTAGGTTCATGGGATCCTACAATATTTTGGAAATGAGAGGGTTGTGGACTGATGACTAGCCTTTCTTGATTCTTGAGGCATATGCATGATGTATTTCATGTCTCTGTTGAGACTTTATGATTAGTGATCCTTCACATGATTCGACTTGAGCACCTTGTGGGTATCAGACAAGGGAGCGCTCACGGCTGAGCCAAACCGCATTTTGGATCATCGCGTTCAACAACTACAGCGTCGAACGATAGAGCAGGTCAAGGTCCAATTGGACAATTATAGTCCACACTCGGCGACCTGGGAGGACGCATATGATATGCACCAACATTTCCCATTTTTTTTTGATATATAGACATATGATACTGTGATACACTTTATTTCGGCATTTATACTGTGAAACTTCGGGACAAAGTTTAGACCAAGAGGGGGTGTATGTAACATCTTGCTCTGGCGCACTGAGCGAACTTATTCTTTGAGGACACTTTCTCGCAAGTGATCTGGATTATTATTCTATTAAAAACCTTTGATTTGATTATGAAGCGTTATGGGTTGATGACATGTTGTTTTACTGCATTGACATAGACAGGTGCTATTGACTCGGTTTACTGAGTGTGCAGGATTATGGACCTCATGGATGTAGAGGCATCGATGGAACCCCTTGGACTTTGGATCGAGTCAGGAAGTGTTCCATTGGGGTTTGATTGATTTACTGTGATTTTAGTGCATCTGACTGGATAATATGATATGGATATGTTCTAACGTGATTTTTTGATTATGCAAGTTGACGATAGCTTGCTGACCAGACTCACATATGGAGTAAAGGGGTCACACACGACTACTAGAGATGTTGAGGGAGAGGTGTGGACAGCAGCCCTGCAACAACTTACTAGCACTCTCGTCATGGCTCGAACTGTAGGTTAATGATTACCTAGTTTGAGAGGACCCACGATGCCATGAGGGAAGACTACGACAGTCGCTCACTATGATTCTAAGGGGTGCGCAATAAGGTGGGGGCCTTATTCCTTAAAGGCCCTTAGTCTCCCACAAGTTCACCTGGCGGAGTGTTGACTCTAGGGGTTATTGATGTCTACCAAATCAGTCAAGAGGCGAGTGGCACCCTTGGATCACGTAGTGCGTCCTTAAGGCCACATCACACAAGGGAACATATGAGGCAAGTGGCACCCTTGGAGCACCTAGTGCGTCCTGAAGGGCATGTCGCATTGTTAATGATAGAGGGATGAACCTAGATGGCCTTAAGACAAATAACGTGTTAAGTAATTTAAAAAAAAAACAATTTCCCTAATTAAATGTCGCCCTGTACGAAATTTAAGACCTGAGTCTAAATTATGCTAGTGGTAAAAAAATTTCTTCAAAAAAAATTAATATTAATAATAAAAATAAAAACAACTTAATTAATCATTATGATCTTAGTTAAATCTTGTAACATGAAGGGAGTAAGAAATTTAATTTATTCATAAAAAATAAAATCTGTGGATATAAAATATAAAGAGGGAATTAATTGTTTTATCTTTTTGAAAATTTAAAATATATTAATTTAATGATAAAAGGGAAAAGGGGTTAAATTCCACACCTTCCTTTTTGAGTTCTAATTAAAAAGGGGAAAGAGGGAAAATAAATTTTTTAGGAAACTAGGAAAAGAGGTAACATAAAAAGGGAAAAAGAGGAAGGTCAAAACTTAGTAAAGCATCTACCATTTAAGAACCTTCTAACTTAAACTGAACTGACAATTTAATAAAAGGGAAATCTATTAAAATCTATAAGAGAATTTCGGGACACCTAGGAGTGATTCTAGGAGTAATTCTAGGTGGGTGAGGGAATTGAGATAATTAATTAATTAAAGAAATTCAATAATGGAGGAATGTAGGGGATGGGTGACACTTGTACGGAGAGGAATTTTTAGGAATTTATTTTTAAAACTTTAATTAAATGAGATTTTAGGAAAGAAAGGAAGTTCGAAACTCTATAAAATGAAGGAAGTAGAAGGATGAAGGATCACCTTCTATTTTCATAATGTTGCGATACAAAAATATCTACTTGAATGATTTACTTGTGGGAGTTGGGAAACCCAGCTCGAAGAGGAGTGGTAGCTCGACCTTGCGAGGAGAGATGGGAGCTAGACAAAACCTTTGGATACTGTGTGTGGCCCCTTTGTGGCTCGGGGGGCTAAGGGGAAAGAAGAGTACCCCTAGCATTGGTCGGGAGGTACCAGTGAAGTCTCGATGGTCAGCGAGCGGGAGTAGCATGGAGCGCGCGGGATGTCCACTCAGAGCAGGTGATCATGCAACGATACACTTTCTTTGTTGGTATGGTAGATTGTTGTAGGATTTATGATTTGGATCCGCATGTTTATTTTGGGTAGGTAAACTGGTGGTCTAGATTCAGGACTAAAATTTTATGGCCTAGCTAATTGATTGATTGGTTTCCCATGACCTTCGTTTCCCGCATGTCCTGACCATCTACGGTGTTTTGATTGAGATGATCGTGTTGTTTCCCTTCATCCCTAGCTCACCAGTCCTCGCCTGAGAATTCGGTCAGGATCTTGATCTATGGTCGTCTCCTTAGCATTAAAAGACCTATGGATCTCAACGCCCTGCTTTTATGTGAAAGGATGGTGAAGCGAAGGATGAACCCATCTGTCGTCTACCTTTGTTGTTGTACTTGGCAGCTTGTTGTCTGCTGCCCTCTCCCATTGGACCCTTGCGTTCCCTTACTATTGGTTGCATGGATTGTTATCCTGGTAATGTAAAGAATTTCATTTCAGTCCACAATTTTAATGATATCCTACTAATGAAAAGATTTAATCTCACTCTATTTTTTTTTTTTTACATATTGATATACTGGTAATGTAAGGAATTTCGTTCAGTTTGCAATTTCATTGATATCCTGGAAATGAAAATATTTAATCTCAGTCTAGGATTTAATTCAATCTGAAATTTTATTGGTACCCTGGAAATGAAAGGATTTAATATCATTCTGCAAATTTTTCTCGTATCTAAATTAAATCTGCATTGTTGGGCATCTTGGAAAATGAAACAAAAACTTAAACTTCTAAGACGACATTTTATTTGGTACTCTGGATTGAATAACGTTGGAGTCAATTTTCATCCTGTGTTTTCTTTACACCTGCCAGCGATCTGTTTTATTTATCTTTTAACCTATCTCTGGAGGCTAATTGGGGGCCTGCGATTCTTCTACCTAGACCCAAGATTCTTCCCTGCAATTTGGTCCTCGTTTATATTTATACAGACTGTGAATTGTCCTGTTACTAACAATTTATTTTGTTAAACCCAACCTTATGTTATGATGACACAAGCGTTGAAGGGTCGACGCACTTGTCATGTATGGGCAATTTCGTAAAAGGCATTCAAGGTGATCTATACTCCTCTTGGCAACAATGTATTCAACGCTTAATGGCAATGAATTTTTGAGGTCAATTGACAACCGATTTCTTGAAGGACTGCGCTTTTGTTGGACTTTAAAATCAGTGAATTTATAAATAGTGGCCAGCGAATTTATTCATTGATTGGATGGTTGAATGAATGATTTATTGTGGTACCATTACCGGTAGGCAGTGAAGTTAATTAGTTGACGATGCTTGGGTGGCATTGTGACTGCGTCTTAGTCGAGCCTTCGGGTGGTTGTGTAAACATGGTGTTGTAAGGATTGATAATATCACCTTCATTGTTTGATCTGAGATACTTCAACCTCCAATCGGGGTTTGGTCATGACTCAAGAGTGTAACAAGAGCTTCATCAATTCTTTCATGGTGTTTTTTTATGGCTACCATTTCCTCCAATGCGACTCCTGTTTCCAATTACAAATCAATAGCTCAAAGTCAAAAACCATTTGACATGTTGTTCGTGATAATGCCAAAAAGAAACATCTGAAAATGTATAAAAATTGGATCAACAATAATCTAAACGATTATTAATTGAGATTACTCCATTTGCGATGACATAATGTGGTGTTTTTACATAGTAGAGGACTTTTGTGTACCTGACATCGTTCCCTGGCAAGAAAAGATTTGTATATATACTCTGGTGACACGAATAAAATAAAATGGAAAATAATTTGGATGTCGAAAAAAACAGATTCAAAACATAATTAACATAGATTCATCTGAAGCCTTAATTTATATAAAGATCCAGGGTTAGCATTGATTTGCTCTAATCCGTGAAAGAGATGGAAATGCCTTACGTCTTCTAGGAATTTTCATGAAGCAATTACAACGACCAGGCCAGATTGCGAGGTTGAGGAATCGCACGCTAACAAGGAATTTCAGGCTTACAATAGCAACCCATTTGAGCCGGTTCCCCATAGGTAAAGTTCTATTCAAAATATTTTCTTTAGTAAGGGGAGAGATAATTCAGATAAGCAATAACTTATGCTCAAGTTTACTTAATAACAATGCGAATAACCTTTACAAACTATAAATCATTGCAACGAACTGGAATAGCAAAAGGGAGAATACCAATTTAAATGGAAAACTAACAGTATCTCTGCAACTTGCTGAATAACAACACCCAAACTGCGCAGACGAATATGGGAGAGAATATGACGCATATCTTCGCCCATGCAAAAGAATGTAATAAAAAAAAACCCAAAGATTTTACTATTCGTCTTTTTTTAATTCATTTGAATTCAGAAGTGCTAATTATTTAAAGCGCTTGTGTCTGGCACGTCCAACCAGCGGCAACTGCTACTATTAAATGTATAGTTATATCCAGTATGACGAAATTGCCACTATTAAATGTATATTAATCTCCAGGCTGCCGAAAGAGAAACACAAACACAGTAAATGGAGAGTGCACGTATATATATTGTTTAAATGGAGAGCGCACATATATATGTGTTTGGCACACACAATCGCCAACAATTGGAATCTGAATCTAGTCCAAAATGGTTGATATCACTTTTCAAATTATCTTCCATTAATAATATGAATATCCTTGTTTCCATACCACGACTGGATGTGCTTGAACCCACTTGGATGTGCATGACATATTTCTATATTGTTAAATATCGTTACATTAACTTTAGCACTTATAAAGTTGCATGCTAAATATCATAAATTAGATTTGGTAAATATTATACTTAAGTTTTATTTTTTTTATTTTTAATAATCATTAAAGAAGTTGATTCTCATAAATGAAATGGGATGTTAAATTTATAATAAGTATGTTATAATGAATTTCATCCTATAGATAATTACTTTTCATTCAATTATAAATATAATCCTTTAAATTTTAGATTTCTACACTTAAATTATATAAAGCTTATATTTGAATATGATTGACTCACTGAATGCAAATAACAATAGTGACAGTAATAAGTGGAATGCGTGATCCGAGTCATTTGAATGACACCTTGCACCCGAGCTTAGAAGGATGCTTGTCGATTGTGGTTTAGTTTTCTAGCGCAGTCCATGTTGATGATTGAGGTAGATTAGGAGTTAGAGTTCATGCACGCATAGTTAACGCAAGAGATGTTGTCCTTTAGCTTCTAGGCGTCGTCGCGTCTGTGTCGGGCGGGTAGTCATTCCTTTTTTATTTCTCATACTTTCGACCAATTGATGGATGTGCCAGCGTGTATATTTGTTTAGTTGGTGGCCTGATTTGCAGGCGTTGTTCGTCGTCAGGTTGTGTGGTTCGACTATGTGTCATCGTCGCTTTCCTGCTTCAAACAAAAAAAAAATTTGCATTCTCTGTGTCACTAGTAATCGTAATGTTGGGGACGTTACACCTTGTTTTTCGCCTCAAGAAATCTCTTTATGGTCTCAAGAAATATCCTCGAGCTTGGTATACCAAAATGGATAGCTTTCTCATTGCCACTGGATTCTCTAGATTCTAGTTTGATCCTAATGTCTATACCAAGAAAGTAGGAAGCCATCTCATAATCCTTTTCCTTTATGTTTATGACCCTATCCTTATTGGTAGTGAATCAAAAATTTTAACCATGTGAAAACCAGCCTTAACAAGAAATTTGAAATAACAGACTTAGGCTTTTTTCACTATTTCCTTGGCCTCCAAGTTTTGCAAACCAATGAAGGAATTTTTCTTTCCCAGTCTAAGTATGCTTATGACCTTCTTCGTTTCTTTCACATGGATGATTGTAAACCAACCCCTTCCCCCTTCTAGTCTGGAGTCAAGCTCTCTACCACTTATACTTCTCCTGAAGTTGATGCCACCTTGTACCATTAGTTAGTTGGTAGCCTCTTATACTTGACTCATACCCATCCTGATCTTTCCTTTGTTGTTGGTCTTGTTTCCTAATATATGCAAACACCCCATGAAAGCCATTGGAAATCATTTTAAAGGATACTTCGCTATGTTCGTGGTACAATTTAGTTCGTGATACATTATAGTTTAGGGGGGACTCCTTTATTGGTTGGTTTCACTGATTCAGATTGGGTCGGCGACCCTGATGATCAGAAGTCTACTGTAGGTTATGTTTTCAGCCTTAGTTCAGGACCTGTCACTTGGGCCTGTAAGAAACAACATGATATTGCACTTTATTTAGCATAAACAGAGTACCGAGCAGTGGTAAATGAAAGTCAGGAAGCCTTGTGGCTTCGACAGATCCTTTCAGAGTTTGGATTCCAGCACCATCATATGACTAGCCTTTGGTGTGGCAATCAAAGTGCCATCAAGCTCACCAAAGAACCAGTTCAACATCAGCATAGAAAACACATCGAGCTACACATTCACTTCATTAGAAATCTCATTCATGATCAAGTTATTGAAGTGCTCTTTTGCCCTACAGAAGATCAAGTTGCAGACATTTTCACAAAGTCTCTTATAGAAGTGAAGTTTTCCAAACTTCGATCTACGTTAGGAGTTCAAGAAGTTTTCATTAAGGGAGGATAGGCTCTAATGCCTCCTTCCTTCTCCTATTGTGTCACTATTTTAAATCCTTCAATCCTATCCCAAGTTGTTCTTAAGGGGTGATGTTAGGATATTTAAACACTTAGGAGTTAGTAAGATCTACTTGGTATATTGCATCATCAGGTAAAAGTGTGTTTCTTTAGTATGCATTTGTAGTTAGGAAATCTGACATTCACGATATGTTCCCAACATAGAGTGATCTGATGGTTCATACTCTTCTCGATCTTAACGACCATCGATCTATGGCTTAACACCTGATTCTTCAATGATATCTATTTAAAGAGCATGGAGGGTCATTCGCCGATGATCGATTGTGAGAAACTCTCTTGTAAAATCTCTTTGTAATATTTTTCTTTGCATTAATAAACTGCTCCAAGTGGTCATGTTGGTTGGGGCCATGGATGTTTTCCCGTAGGGGTTTTACCACGTGAAAACATCGATGTGTTAATCTTTGATCTAGTTGTGTGAGTGGTTATTGAAGGTGTATATCCTCTATTGGAATACCTGTGTTATCGAACTCACTTCAGTCTAGACAGAGGCTTGGTGAGAATGTTTTCTATCTTCTCATTCATGTATATGTATTGGATCTATATAACTCCTCTTTGCACCATGTCTCGAATGTAATGATATTTGATCTCTATGTTATTTGAATTTTCATGAATTATAGGGTTCTCTGAAATCCTTGCACAACTTTGATTGTCACAATGTATCAAAGTTGGCTCCAATTCTAGGTCAAATATCCTTGCAGGCAACTTCTGAAGCCACATTGCTTCACGGCTTGCCATAGTAGTTGTGATATACTCTACCTCTGTTGTACTGAGTGCCACTGATGTTTTCTTCCTGATCAACCATGATATCGTACATGATCCTAGACTAAATAAACTTCTAATCCACTGCACTCCCTACCGAGTCAGAGTTTGTATATCCCTGCAACATCACTTATCCACCCAATACATATCTTAATCAATATCCAATCATACCATGTAGGTACCTCGACATATGTTTTATTTCCATCCAATTTACATGTCTTGGTTCAACCATGTATTGACTCAAGGAATTCACTACAAAATATTTGTTCAGCTTCGTGTTAACCAAGTATATCAAGGATCCAATCAGTTTTTTGTACATCGGGGGATCCACAAAATATGAAGATGAACCACTCAGAAGCTTCATATTTATCGTCATGGGTGTGGCCATGGACTTTTAGTGCATCATCCTGAATCTCTACAGGATCTTAATAGTATATTTTCCTTGGCTAAGGAAAATCTCATCTGATCTCTTCCACACCTCTAATCCCAAGAAGTAATGCATCAGACCTAGATCCTTCATCTAGAACTCTAAAGCGAGCACCCTCTTGCACCCAACTATGATCTTCTTATATCCTATCAAAAACAATCCATCCACATATAGAACAAAGATCAATGGAAAACCATGCCCAACCTTATAGTAGAGGTTTGGATCTGCATCACTCTTGGTAAATCCCAAGCTCATTAGGTATCTTTCTATCCTAGGATACCATGCTCTAGGTTCCTGCTTCAATTCGTACAAGGCCTTCTTCAATCTTCAAACATGGGAGTCTTTCCCATGGATCACAAAACCTTTTGGCTACTCTAAGTACACTTATTCCTCTATTACAACATTCAAGAAGGTAATCTTGACATCCATCTGGTGTAATTTCCATCACATTATGGAGGCAATCAAAATAATCATGATGATGGAAGTGTACTTTCCTACAGGAGAAAATGTCTCATCATAGTCTTCTCCCTCTTTCTGGGAGAATCCTCTAGCCATAAATTTTTTCGTGTACTTCTCTATGATGTCTTCTTCAACATGCTTGATCTTGCAGATCCATTTGGAATTAACTATTGACTTCCCTTCTGGTCTAGGAACCACCTCCCACACATCATTCTTCATGATAAACTGACACTCCTCCATCATGGAATCCTTTCATTCCTGCTTCTCAGCAGCTTCTTCAAAGATGGAAGGCTTTGAATCAATGATGTTTCTTATCAGTGCCACATATCTAGAAAACTTATGTGGTTTGTTTCTCTCTCTAAAAAATCCTTTTGGAGTTGCACGTCCTTCAACTTCTTCCATGGTGTTTCGAAGCCAAGTTAGTCTCTCCTTTTGACTACAACTTCTTTGGGTGGATCTACAGATCTATCTGACTCTACTATCTCATTCTGAACTTCTGGAATGGGTTCCTCTGGTGTAGAGTCTTCCATGATTGTTTCCCTTGGAGCCTCCTTCTCCTCTCGCTCCTCATCCATGTGAGACTCCCTTGATATTCTGAAGGCTTCATCTTCATCAAATGTTACATCCTAGTTGATCTCAATCTATCTCTTCCCAATAATGTATATTATGTAAGCCTTTGAAGTCTCACTGTATCCAACAAACGTGCCCTTCTTTCCTGAAGGTTCCATCTTTTTCCTCTTTTCCTTTGGAACATGTATAAACATTGGACAACCAAAAATCCTCAAGTGACTGATTTCTTGTTTCTTTCTAGTGAAGACCTCTTTAGGTGTCTTGTTCCCCAATATCTTGTGAGGAGTTCTATTTTGGACATGCATTAACAGGGATTGTAACATTAGCACTAAATATCAACGAAGGTTGAAACATACCTGCAAGGCCTAGCCTTAGGTGTTCAAGTTTCCCATTTCTTATTGTTTTTTTACCCTTATGGGTCATTTGAATTTCTTGAAAATTTCAAGCCATACTACCAACTAATCTCAAGTTTTGAAAGTTAAATGGAGTTGCAATCCATTTTGATACAAGGATTTTAGGCTCAACAAGTATTCTCTAGGTTTTTTTTTTAATTATTGCACTACTAAAATTGCAACGAGCCTAGACAAATGCACACCTCCATAAGCATTAGCGCTAGACCCTAGAGGACATTTTAGGGCTCTACCAATCATTTTTAGTCTTTATAGTCTCCATCTGTAAGAAATAGAAAGAAAATGAAATTTGAGGACTCTACCAACCATTTCTGATCTGCAAGGAGACTGCCATTGTGCTCTTCATTGATCAGTAAGCCTCAAATTTCAACACAAAGATCTACACTTTCAAGTTTTAAATCCACAAAATCGCAAAACCCCAATGTTTGTAGCTTCCAAGCTTACTAGCACCATAAAGTTACAATATTAAACCAATGTGTAGTGTGTTTTGAACTTGCGGTGTCCATTCACATCCATTGACATGCTATAGTTTATCAATTCGTTCGATATTACAATCTTCCATTGTTATAAACCCTATATATTTTGAATTTTTTTTGAATGAGCGCTGAGAAAAATGAAAACCTCCATAAGCATTAGCATTAAACCCATTACCTGACGTAAAACTTGCCTAGATCACCTGCCATTGTCAGAAATCAATTGTTGGTCGAGATTTTATGAGGGTCGCCTAGATGATGTACAATTGATTTTGTTTTAAATCAATACTTTTTTCTAGGGCATGGTCCAACAAGATTCAAGAAAATCCTAATTAAAATAAAAATAAATGCTTTTTTTTTCCTAAACTTTGGAAAAGTTGCTTATACTAAAAGATTTTCACAAGAATTTTGTACGACAAGGATTAATTGCAAAAGTTGGAAAACAAGTCATCTTCCTATAACAGGGACTAAAAGGGAACTGGGTATACACAAAGTCTACGTTGAGATTCTAGAAAATGGTTGAAACTTTAAAAACTTGAAAGGAGTTAGGTATATGAAAACTCTACACCTCGAGGTAAGAATGAAACCAAAATCAATGTTCTCTTATGGATGATAATATTATGACTAGGCAAGAAATAAATATGAAGTTTTAATTCTAATATACATTAATATATTTTGTGTGGGAAAGACAAACAAACAACAACTTGTAGGACCAAGACATGGGCCTTTTGACAGTTTGCAAGTGGAAAATTGAATGCGTGTATTGAACCAGCCTATGGCTAGTCTTATACTTGAAGGGTTTGACCTAGAATGGAAACCTTGTATTGTTTGGTGAAAAAAAGGTGATCCAACATCCCTACAAACCAGGATGCAACAGGTCCTATACTCAAACAATTTGACCTCAAATGGTAGCCCTATATTTTTTAGTGAGAATAAGGTGAACTTGTTTGATAGTGTGAGTGAGTGGTGGAAGAAAAATCATAATTATATGTTTTAATGTTCTAACATCACTGTTGAAGTTTCCTTTGAGGCTATTAAGAGGTTATTTTAGGAATTGTGTAGCAAAAGAGTGAGCTATATGGAGGGGATAAGTTTTTTCCTTGTGAAATTTCTCTAGAAAATAGGTATAAATGGGTTATTTCCATGGTTGATTTTGTTGGAACAAGTGGAATATATTACTTTCCATGTCTCTAGTGCTTTCCATAGAGATCTCCAGGGCTACTCTGCTTCTTTTAGTTTATGTCATTAAGACTATGGCATCTGGCATTATTAGTGGCATTTCTTAGATTATCAATGTAAGTGTTAGCCAACTACTAGTTTATAATGGAGAACCAAATGAGTGAGACTTGTTTGACCTAGTTATATTGTCTTCTATGGTAATTAGAACATAATTAGGATCATCACCATGCATGTTATTTTACTAAATTCTTTTCGGTCTACATTAATAAAATTCATAAAAAAACACATCCCCCTTAGGCCAATTGTAAGTGCTACAGGAGCTCCTACTCATGCCCTAGATCACTTCCTTATTGATCAACTTCAATCTTTTATCTAAAAAACTCCCTCTTTCATTAAAGATTCCTCTTATTTTATTCAAAAAACTTGACATTTTCACCTAGATGAACAAGAATCATGGTTAGTTTTGATGTTGTGTCCTTATTTATTACAATCCCAATTCCATAAGTCCTTGACCTCATCTCTATACTAGTGGACMCTGAAACCCTTAACCTTATTAAAATTTGTCTCAACTCAACTTACTTCACCTTTCAAGGGATATGCTATGAACAAACATAAGGTACAACTATGGGGTCCTCCTTATCCCCAATTGTCTCCAATATTTTTATGGAACATTTTGAAGTCTCGGCCTTAAATAGATTTCATCTTAAGCCCAAATGTTGGTTTCGATTTTTTGACGATACCTTCATTGTTTGGCCTCTTGGATATCCCTCTCTAACCTCTTTCTTCAACCATATTAACAACATTTCAGCCCATATCAAATTTACTATGGAAATCCAAAATGATAACTCTCTCTCCTTTTTGGATTTTCTCATCACCTGCCTTCCTAATGGCATCCTCACCCACCAAGTTTATAGGAAAAAGACTCACACCGACTGGTACCTTCATGCCCAGAAATATGTTGTTCTCAAAACTCTCTTGTTACTCAAGCCATTCAAATTTCTAATCCCCATGTCCTCGAGAAATAAAAATTCCACTTAACTAGGGCCCTTGTGGCCAATGGTTATTCAACTTCTCAAGTTAACAAAACCTTTCACTCAGTCCTCCATTCTAAAGCTAAAAAATCTCATTTCGTTTCCCCACTCTTAGCTCTCATTTCTCTTCCTTATATCCAAGGTAATGTAGATCACATCTATAAGATTTTGGCTAAAAGAATATTAAAACTCTCTTTAAACCCCCCAAAACCCTTAAACAATTATTTATAACACTTAAGGATAAATTTGATCCCATGTTTTCCCAAGGAGTTTACGAAATTCCCTAGTCTTATGGCAAGTCATATGTAGGCCAAACTGGTAAATCATTTAAAGCTCATCTCAAAGAACATATAGTTGACACCTTCCATAACTGTATCTCTAAGTCAATTATTGTCGAACACTCCCAAAAATCTAATCATCTCATTTGCTTTGACCAAACTAAAATTATAGCTTCATAACTCTATTACTCCTCTTGTATCATTCAAGAAGCATTAGAAATTGAAAAACATCATAATAATTTTAATTGGGAAGATTCCTACAAACTTAGCCAATCTTGGAAACCCGCTATCCATATCCACCATATTGATCATTATCGTTTTTTCTTTATAAATATTTTATTATTATTATGATCATTATCATTATTTAATTCCCTCTTTCTTTTCATTTCTTGGTTTAATTTTATCTTTTATCCCCAATCTAATATTGTTCATCCCCCTTTTTACCCTTTTCCTCGTTTTTATCCATATTTTTAGTTCGTTGGATATACAAACTTAACAAATTATATCTCTTAAACTTTATTTTTAACATTTTTTTTAATTTCAATCTTAACGTTAACATTAAATAGCTTTTATGTCCAACTACTCCTTTATTATTTTAATCATTTTTCACAACTGTTGAAACCCTTTTCTCCACACAGGTTAACCTTAATTTTTAATCATATAAATACCCACCCAAGCATTCTTTTGTATTATTATATTTCATCTTTATTTGCCCGTGTCCACTCCAAAAGTTGGGTGTTTCAATATTTTATACACAATTTATATCCAGAAAGATTACGCAACATTATAACTAATTGTGAAAATCTACACTCTCAATATCTATAAAGATTTTAGTTTTTTTTTTATTGATTTAGCTTGTAATTTGTAAACATGCATTATTGCAACACATAATATTGGTCTTTGGATTATTCTTAAAATTCATTGATGTCAAATTTAAGTGGGAAAACTCATGGAGCATAGTGGTCTAATGTCAATGAATTGAATGATAAAGTATAGTTTTTGCAAGAAATCCCTTTTCGTGGAACTTCTTATGCTCTATAGATTATACTCATTTCTTTTAAACAATGAATATTCAACATCACATTATTCTCATATAAAGGTTCCTTCAATCTCTTGAACATGAACAATGCAAGAAAATTTTCTATAGTGTCATACTTTAACACACTTACATAAGCAATATAAAAAAAGGTGTATAGATGTCATATTAAAACATAGTTACACATATTATAATGATGAGTCATCAAATATTTATGCCCTCATGGCATGAAACAAATGGAGTCACCATACATCAACTGTATCACAAGCACTCATTCCTTGCATTTTATTTGCACAACTAATTCTACACATGCATTCTAGAAACATAAGAGAAAATGCTAAGTGTAAAGTGATTTCTACATGAAGAGTGATTGATATATTACTTTTTCCATGTTACAACTATCATTAGCCTAATTATGGGCACTGTGTATGTTAATGTAACTTGATTTCTTATGTTTACTTCATGAAATTTTGGTCTCCATATAGATAAATGTTTATGTCCATCTGTCTCATAAACAATATTATGTGTTCCCTCATCACATATTTTCAATTTGATCACGATCTTTCCACCAAGGATTTGGTTGTTCTAGCAGGTTTTTATGCACAACAATTCATGAATTTGTTTTGAATGGAGCTACAGGGACACTTGTGAAGGTTTGTCAAAGTCAATATCCTAATCCACACAGTATAGTTAAATATGTGATAAAATGTTCCAATTTGAAGCAATGTTACAAAATTTTCTTAAAGTTTATGTTCATGGATTACATGGTTTCTTTTGTAGTGTTTTACTTATCTACAAATAGTTTTGGAAGCCATGAAAACATTGTTAATGCATAAGAATTCTAAACTTATCCTTTTGTTTAAAACTAGCTATGAAAAAGTTTTAATTTTTTTTTGTTAATTATTGTGCTTCTTCTAGCATGAACTTAGAAAGAGAACTATAAAAATCCATGAAAACATTGTTGATGCATAGGAAGTATAAGCTTGTATTTTTATTTAAAACTAGCTATGAAAAAGTTATAATATTTTTTTGTTAATTAGTGTGCTTCTTTTAGCATGAACCTAGAAAGAGATTTACAAAAAGATGAATTGGTTTAAATTAAAAAAAAACAAAACTACATTTTTTTACTTTTCAAAAAAAATATAGTTTATCTACAAATAATTTTGGAAGCCATGAAAACATTGTTGATGCATAGGAATTATAAGCTTGTCCTTTTCTTTAAAACTAGCTATGAAAAAGTTTTAATATTTTTTTGTTAATTATTATGCTTCTTCTAGCATGAACTTAGAAAGAGAATTGCAAAAATGCATGAAAACATTGTTGATGCATAGGAAGTATAAGCTTGTCTTTTTATTTAAAACTGTCTATGAAAAAATTTTAATATTTTTTTTGTTAATTATTGTGCTTATTCTAGCATGAACTTAGAAAGGGAATTGAAAAAAGATGAATTGGTGTAAAAAAAAAAAAAAAAATTGTATTTTTTTATTTTTCAAACAAAAGGCAACATTAATATATAGATTAAATGTAAACTAAGTTTGTGAAGAGGCCAAGTATATTAACTATCATATGCAAGAAAACAAATTTCTTCAATCTCTTTTTTCACAATTATAATCAAATGTTTATAATTCAATGGTAAATTGTAATATTAATTGGGAATGTAATCAAGGTTTAAACTCTGATGAATAAAATTTAGTAAAATTTATATGAGAAACTTAAAAGACCTTGAAAATTCATTAGTAGAAAGAAAAATTAAGCAAGCTACTCCATTAATAAACAAAATTTACGCATTCACATTAAAAATGAAGGAAATATGTGTTTTAAATTTATTGATCTCTATGTGTTATGTTATGATTGTTCATAATTTTTTAAAGAATGTTTCGTATTCGATATAAGTGGGTGCTTAACGCAACTCCTACCCTCGACGGCAAAGTCGCTCCACCAGGATCTCGTCTTTTCTCCACGGCCCGAAGAGTCGACGCTCTTCCAACTCCCTCGGGAATTCCCTACCCACAGTTACTTATGGCGATCCTCGCTTCTTAATCTAACGAAGGAACGGTTTTCGCGGCTTCGCGAATTCCGCGACAGGGAATTTGCCTCTCGGGTTCCGAGACCCGAAACTTCCGGTCAACGTTGACCTTGTCTCGGCATATTGGTTCCTTGCGCTACCGCGACTCGTGATTCTATGCCACCGAATTCTCTAGCCCCGAGACCCGAAGTGCCGAGATGTCGATGACTCGGAATCTCGCGACCCCGCCCACTCGTCACTTCCGGGGTCAGACTTTGAGGCCTCCAAACCCCGAGATCCGATATCCCGAGATCACGTGTCACATCATTAAATCCCGACGTACATCACGCAAACGTTCCGGGACATCGCATTTTGCCTCCTTGTGACCTCACCCTATGAGAAACAAGAATCTTCCGTCGCGAACTCCCGATGCATCTGACCTACGGGTCAGGTCGCGATCTTAGTGATTCTCCACGACGATTCAAGTCGTCGATTCTCTTCCTCTTGAAGAGTTTCTCCGTTCCCCACCTTTATCCAACGCAAGTGGAAACTAAGGTGCTATCCCTCCAGGGCTTTTACCAACTCAGACTTTTTCAGAGATTTCTCGAACACACTCCATGTTCTCGACCTTCAACGCTTTCCAGGGTTGAAGTCCTTCCGGACTCTGCACTGTCCCCGTCACAGGACTCCAGCCTCTCTTTTCTTAGACTTGCTTCTGAGGTTCCACCCCGACCTGCACTCACCTGCACGGTTCGAATAACTCAAAACGACTCTGAGTTAAAGAGAACCAAAGTTCAACTGCTTAGCCTCCTCGACGCACTCTATGCGGAGGTATTCAACTACACTCGATGCAGGATTCTCTTGGCTTAGGCAGAGAAAACAATTTGAACTCATTCTCTCAAGCACTCAGCTGCTAATTCTTCCACATAATCACATACACAACATACGAAAGAAGGATATAACCAGAAGCAAAGATAAAAAGGCATAATCCCAACAATACCCAAAGGACAATCACGTCCATGGAATAGGATTCAACTTAGTCACTCCTGGTGGGTGAGAGTAAGAGTTCTCCTACTGAACCTCCT
>SNQJ01S0007606.1:405483-428538 GCA_010110895.2 Picea sitchensis
TTCTTGAATCTTGTTGGACCATGCCCTAGAAAAAAGTAATGATTTAAAACAAAATCAATTGTACATCATCTAGGCGACCCTCATAAAATCCCGACTGACAATTGATTTCTGACAATGGCAGGTGATCTAGGCAAGTTTTACGTCAGGTATCGGGTTTAATGCTATTGCTTATGGAGGTTTTCATTTTTCTCAGTCCTCATTCAAAAAAATTGCAAAAAATATAGGGTTTATAAAAATGGAAGATTGTAATATCGAACGACTTGATAAACTATAGCATGTCAATGGATGTGAATGGACACCGCAAGTTCAAAACACACTACACATTGGTTTAATATTGTAACTTTATGGTGCTAGTAAGCTTGGAAGCTACAAACATTGGGGTTTTGCGATTTTGTGGATTTAAAACTTGAAAGTGTAGATCTTTGTGTTGAAATTTGAGGTTTACTGATCAATGAAGAGCACAATGGCAGTTTCCTTGCAGATCGGAAATGGTTTGTAGAGTCCTCAAATTTCATTTTCTTTCTATTTCTCAAAGATGGAGACTATAAAGACTAAAAATGATTGGTAGAGCCCTAAAATTTCATCTAGGGTCTAGCGCTAATGCTTCTGGAGGTGTCCATTTGTTGCAATTTTAGTAGTGCAATAATTAAAAAAAACCCTAGAGAATACTTGTTGAGCCTAAAATCCTTGTATCAAAATGGATTGCAATTCCATTTAACTTTCAAAACTTGAGATCAGTTGGCAGTATGGCTTGAAATTTTCAAGAAATTCAAATGACCCATAAGGGTAAAAAAACAATAAGAAATGGGAAACTTGAACACCTAAGGCTAAGCCTTGTAGGTATGTTTCAACCTTCGTTGATATTTAGTGCTAATGTTGCAATCCCCATTAATGCATGTCCAAAATAGAACTCCTCACAAGATATTGGGGAACAAGACACCTGAAGAGGTGTTCACTGGAAAGAAACAAGAAATCAGTCACTTGAGGATTTTTGGTTGTCCAATGTTTATACATGTTCCAAAGGAAAAGAGGACGAAGATGGAACCTTCAGGAAAGAAGGGCACGTTTGTTGGATACAATGAGACTTCAAAGGCTTACATAATATACATTGTTGGGCAGAGATAGATTGAGATCAACGAGGATGTAACATTTGATGAAGATGAAGCCTTTCAAAGATCAAGGGAGTCTCACATGGATGAGGAGCTAGAGGATAAGGAGGCTCCAAGGGAAGCAATCATGGAAGACTCTACACTAGAGGAACCCATTACAGAAGTTCAGAATGAGATAGTAGAGTCAGATAGATCTGTAGATCCACCCAAAGAAGTTGTAGTCAAAAGGAAGAGACCAGCTTGGCTCCAAAACACCATGGAGGAAGTTGAAGGACATGCAACTCTCAAAGGATTTTTTAGAGAGAGAAACAAACCACATAAGTTTTCTAGATATGTGGCACTGATAAGCAACAACATTGATTCAAAGCCTTCCATCTTTGAAGAAGCTACTGAGAAGCAGGAATGGAAGGATTCCATGATGGAGGAGTGTCAGTTTATCATGAAGAATGATGTGTGGGAGGTGGTTCCTAGACTAGAATGGAAGTCAGTAGTTAATTCCAAATGGATCTACAAGATCAAGCATGTTTCAAAAGACATCATAAAGAAGTACACGAAAAGATTTATGGCTAGAGGATTCTCCCAGAAAGAGGGAGAAGACTATGATGAGACATTTTATCCTGTAGGAAAGTACACTTCCATCATAACGATTATTTTGATTGCCTCCACAATGGGATGGAAATTACACCAGATGGATGTCAAGAATACCTTCTTGAATGATGTAATAGAGGAATAAGTGTACTTAGAGTAGCCAAAAGGTTTTGTGATCCATGGGAAAGACTCCCATGTTTGAAGATTGAAGAAGGCATTGTACGGATTGAAGCAGGAACCTAGAGCATGGTATGTTAGGATAGATAGATACCTAATGAGCTTGGGATTTACCAAGAGTGATGCAGATCCAAACCTCTACTATAAGGTTGGGCATGGTTTTCCATTGATCTTGGTTCTATATGTGGATGGATTGTTTCTGACAGGATATGAGAAGATCATAGTTGGGTGCAAGAGGGTGCTCGTTTTAGAGTTCGAGATGAAGGATCTAGGTATGATGCATTACTTCTTAGGATTAGAGGTGTGGAAGAGATCAGATGAGATTTTTCTTAGCCAAGGAAAGTATACTGTTGAGATCCTGTAGAGATTTAGGATGATGGACTAAAAGTCCATGGCCACACCCATGACGATAAATCTGAAGCTTTTGAGTGATTCATCTTCATATTTGGTGGATTCCATGATGTATAAAAAACCGATTGGATCCTTGATATACCTGGTTAACACCAAGCTGAACAAATGTTTTGCAGTGAATTCCTTGAGTCAATACATGGTTGAACCAAGACATGTAAATTGGATGGAAATAAAACATATGTTGAGGTACCTACATGGTATGATTGGATATTGATTGAGATATGTATCGGGTGGAGAAGTGAAGCTGTAGGGATATACAAACTCTGATTGGGTAGGGAGTGCAGTGGATTAGAAGTTTTTTCAGTCTGGGATCATGTATGATATCATGGTTGAGCAGGAAGTAAACATCAGTGGCACTCAGTACAATAGAGGTAGAGTATATCACAACTACTGTGTCAAGACGTGAAGCAGTGTGGCTTTAGAAGTTGCCTCCAGGGATAATTGATCTAGAATTGGAGCCAACTTTGATACATTGTGACAATCAAAATTATGCAAGGCTTTCAGAGAACCCTATAATTCATGAAAATTCAAATAACATATAGATCAAATATCATTACATCCGAGACATGGTGTAGAGAGGAGTTATATAGCTCCAATACATATACATGAATGATAAGATAGAAAACATTCTCACCAAGCCTCTGTCTAGATTGAAGTGTGTTCGACAACACAGGTATTCCAACAGAGGACATACACCTTCAATAACCACTCACATAACCAGATCAAAGATCAACACACTGATGTTTTCACCTGGTAAAACCCCTATGGGGAAACATCCACGACCCCAGCCAATGCAACCACTTGGAGTAGTTTATTAATGCAAAGAAAAATATTACAGAGAGATTTTACAAGAGAGTTTCTCACAATCGATCATCGACAAATGAACCTCCATGCTCTTTAAATAGAGATCATTGAAAAATCGGGTGTTAAGCCACAAATCAATGGCTGTTAAGATCAAGGAGAGTATGAACCATCAGATCACTCTATGTTGGGAACATATCGTGAATTTTGGAAGAGATGAATCTAACTCTGTGCTTGAAATCCTTATGGCCTTAGCCCTGTCTTCTACTGCCAGTTTTTTATTTGGTATTCTGAGATGAAATTTTTATCTTCGATTGGTGTTGAATCTTGATGGTTGGAAGGGTTTTGTTCCATTTATTTACATCTGCGTTATTATTTCATTTCCTAAAATTTTTCCCTCACCCGACCAATTGTGGGGCATTTTCTTGGTTAGGGCAACGTATTTACCCAGCGTTGTGGTGTTGAACTCGACATTTTTCCTTTTTGTAGACCGAAGTTTGATGGTGCAGGGGGATCTGGGAACTTGTTCCTGATCGATGAAGTTAAATTCGACTTAGATCAGTGTTGATAAATTGATACAGTTGGGTTCCCGCGCACAATGTCTGTTTACTGTTTTAAACCATTTAATTCAAGATTTGGAATCATGTGAGGCATGGATCTTTGACTCTGGTCTGTCGATCTGACTTGTGCCTCGTGGAAGGTTTACAAAGGAACCCAGATTGGTGGATCACGCGTGGATTCCCTGGGGTAGCATGAAGTTCTCTTGCAAATAGTAAAACCGCCCTTGTGTCCTCTGTCATGGGCGTGGGTTACCCCTCTCACCTGTTTTAAACCAAGCATTCCACCTTTAACTTCAACGCCTTGTCGAAAATTGGAGTTCAGAGGTTAATGGAATAGTGTATTGCTTTCAAGCATGCCTTAAATTCTGTTGAAAGGCAACCAACCACTATTACAGTCTATTAATAACCGAATCTTACAACAAATGCTACGGTTCAATCTAGACAACAAGAATTGGAGTTCAAGTTAAAATTTTGCTCAAGATTCGAGGAATAATTCCATGTCTGTGAATGACAAGTTAACGCCTGGGCTGGCCGAGATGCTTTTCTAAATTCGCTACAGGTGAATGGACCTTTAATAATCTCCGATTTCCAAATTTTGACCAGCATATTCAGAATTGGGGCTTGGACCCTTTCAGATCTGTTCTCAGGAGGCTGTTTACGGTCCTTCAGCCCGTGTCTACCTGCGTAAGTAAGGATACTATCCTTAGCTGGAACCCACAACATGGTCCTGAAGTCCTTCTTTTGGTTTCCATAATTCTTTTATAGTGCTTCAAACCTTCTTGCCTGCAGAATAGTCCAGATTTTAGTTGAGAGTGAAATCATTGGCATGGGTCTCTTATTGTGTTTAATTTATTTATATTTTAGCAGAAGGAATACACTGCGTTAAGCCTGAGTTTAGTAATAGTAGCATTATGATATTAGTTGTACTATGGTATGGAAGTTATTCCAACACTTCAGAAGTTCATTCCGACACTTCATCTAGACAACCTGTTGGCCATCTATTGTTCTTAATGTTTGACTACAACTTTTCACTCCTTTAATTTAAATGATTGACACATTTTGGTCATAGCTAAGTTAGTGATTAAATTCGACATGCCAAAACAGATTGCAACTAATTACCTTAAGGTTATTTGTTGGGAAAAACATGTGTGGTTAAGTGAATAATTATGATGGTACATTGCTTTTAGTAAAGTCAACTGTTGGGATCAATATGTACTTCATATATCTAATAATGATTTAGTGTATAGAGGAGATGCTCTGGAATGCTTATGCTTGGGGTGTATCATCGATTATTCAACATTTAAACCCTTAACCTCGAATTATCCTTAAGACTTGTCTCCTTAAGTGCTTTGTTATACTAACAAATTGGGAAGGTAAAGAAATCTTGGTGTTATTCTTGATAAGTTAACAAGTGACACTTAGGAGATATTTTCATGTTGGACATTGGATAATATTTCTTTATTTTGTGAGTATTAAGTTATCTACATTGATGGTAGCATATAAATAAACAAATGTAATTGACACATCTTTAATTAAATGTTACTTAATGGAATTACACTATAGATATATTGACATTTAGTAAGTATATAATTGATACATACAAGACACTTATTTACTTGTAGCGTTAATTGAGATTTCGTCATGATAAAATAAATGGTTCTAAAATGTTGGCTTTAGGACTGCAAGTATAATGATCTAGAATGATTAAACTTTTCCGCTCTCATTGTAAACTTGATTACTCTATGATGAGATCTATGATCGTAGACTCTGTTGATTTAGCTAGATGCATGATTGATTGTGATTGGTTGGTAAATCGGATTTCTTGAGCCTTGTAGATAGAATGGTTGATTAAATTGTGTTCTAATGCGCTAAACAAAATTGATGTTGATGGATTGAGCCATAATATTAATGCACGGTTAATTAAAGTTAATGTATGATGGTTAGCAGTAAAGAATGCTCTCACCCATGGTTAATGGAGTTTAGGTTGATAGAACGAATCTTAGTTGATCGTTGATATTGGTGGATTTAGTATTTTTAGTTTTGGTCTTGTTTGTGTTAGGGGATGTAGACACCTCCTTGTTCCTCAGAACAGTCGCCAGCCCTGAGACCTTAAATGGTTAAAATCGATGGGAACCTAGGCTTGAGCATTGCTTATGTGTATTGGAGGTCCTAACCATTGCAAGATAGGACGGGTGGGTAGTCAGACTTGTTTGTTGTCAGTTGATTGTCGTTCCTTGCTTCCGGATGCTGGATGTGCATCTTAGGTCATTATGTGGTGGTCATTGTTGTGTGCATGATGTTCGTCGTCATGATGCGACGCAGAGCAGAATATCTTTGTCACCCTTGTAACACACGCGCACACACACAAAAAAATATTTTTGCACTTGTTATAAGAGGTTGGTTGTCGTAACGAGGAGGTTCGTTACATATGGTATCAGAGCGGTTTCAACCTGCGACTTGGGATCACTACGGATTTCGCTGACATGATTTGATTATACTATTGCTAATAGAGTTGATTGTGTGCATGCAGGTAATCATGGTTAGAGGACGTCACAGAGGCAGACGACGGGGTGCTAGGGGACGAGGCGCGACGCCTCCAGTAGCATCCACACCTGAGGGGTCTAACCCTCAGGGAGACAAGCAGGTTCTCGGACAGGAGAAGATAGCAGTTGGCGATGTAGTCGGGATGATGAGATATTTTTAGTGCATGTCTAGGGCACTGATCAGCCATTTGGACAGAGATGAGGCCAGGGTGTTGGCACCCGCTGGGGTTCCGCTGCGCGCACTGGTCGTTACTCGTAGCATTCACCGTGAACTCGAGAAGGTCAAATTTCTCGAGTTCTTTGGTGCCCTGGATGGCACAACCGCCGAGGCATGGTTGGAGAACATGGCGATGTGCTTCACACTTCGCAATTATACCTCCAACATGAAGGTTTGCATGGCTGTCTTTCAACTGAAGGGGAGTGCTCTTCTATGGTGGAAGATGCTCCTACCGCAACTGAACATGATCGTCGAAGACGTGTCATGGGAACTGTTCGAGGAACGGTTCCGAGAGAGGTACCTTTCAAAGGAATTCATTGAGCATCAGCTCAATGAGTTCAACGCCTTATGACAGGGAGGTCATACGGTGCCCAAGTATGAGGACCGTTTTATGGAGCTGCTCCGGTATGCTCCGCACCTTAACATAGAGAAACTTAAAGTCAACCAGTTCGTGTTCGGCCTTAACGGAAGCCTGCGTGAAAAGGTTAGGATTTTGATGCCTCAAACCTTGCATGATGCCATCCAGAAGGCCCTCATAGCAGAGGAGGAGCTTATTAGTGGGGGTCAGAACAGGACTCCAGCGAGACCAGCAGGGCATGTTTCATTTGGAACACAACAGCACCAGACACCAACGAGACATACGCTGGGAAATCGTGGCTTCCAGAGGGGATCCACTTTCACTACACCTCGATGACTGCCACCTTAGTAGTGGACACCTTATCAGGGACCACAGCATCAGTAGCAGCGCTGCCTGCAACAACAACAATTTAGGCCTGTTCAGCAGAACATACCAAGATTCCAGGCCGGTGGGCCTTCATCTTCTACTTCAGGTACCAGGACTACTGGGCCAAAGAAGAGGTATTGGACATGTGGGGAGCTGCACTACTAGCACGACTGTCCTGTGGAGAGGACCAGAGTGTCCGGATCAACAGGACCCACTACAGTGGGAGATATGGGCAAGGCCCATCGGATTCATGCAGCGGTGAATAACCGCCAGGCAGAGCATCAGTCGACTGTGCTCGAGACGACAGGTACCGTCGCTGACCAGACCCTTAGTACTTTGATAGATTCCGGTGCTACCGAGAGTTTCATTTCTGGTGCAGCGCTAAAAAGGATTAAGGTAAAGGCAGTCGAACAAGACGAGTTTAGCTTCGTAGAGATGGCTTCGGGAGCCAAACAAAAAGTTGGAGGAAAGGTTAAGGGCTGTGTCCTTAACCTGGGAGAGTTTGTCACAAGGGCCAACCTATACGTCACGATCCTAGGATATTTTGATGTCTTGATTGGTATGGATTGGTTGGAATCACATGAGGCGATACTCAACTGTAAGACGAAACGGTTGAGCTTGGTCGATGATGAGGGACATAGACGTGTGATTGTAGGTTGGAACCAGGGAGTTTTCCTGAGGTTCATCTCTTCCTTACATCTACGAAAGAGTATGCGCAAGGGGTGCAAGTTTTATGTGATCCTTGCGTTAAATGAGAAGGGAGTAGTAGAAGGTCTAGAACACCTTCCAGTGGTGAGAGAGTTTGCAAACGTATTTCTGGAGGAGTTACCTGGGATGCCACTGGAGAGAGAGTTGGAGTTTACCATAGACCTAAAACAGGGGACTGAACCGATGGCAAGAACGCCTTATCGAATGTCGAATCCAGAGTTACAAGAGTTTAAAATGCAACTGAAGGAGTTGTTGGACCTCGGACTAATACGTCTTAGTGTGTCACCGTGGGGTGCATCTGTTATTTTCATACAAAAGAAGGATAAATCGTGGAGGCTTTGCATTGACTACCGTCAACTGAACAAGGCTATGATCAAGAATCAATATCCATTGCTGTGAATTGATGATCTGTTCGATCAAATGAAGGGTGCGATGGTGTTCTCCAAGATTGATTTGCGATCAGGGTATCACTAGTTGCAGATCAAGGAGGATGACGTCCCTAAGAACGCCTTTAAGACGAGGTTTGGACATTATGAGTTTGCTGTTTTACCATTTGGACTGACAAATACCCCAGGGGTATTTATGAGTTTGATGAACGGGGTGTTCCACGAGTACTTGGACAAGTTCATCCAAGTGTTCATTGATGATATTTTGATTTACTCTCGTATATGGAGGAGCATGAAGAGCACTAGCGCTTGGTACTACAGTGTCTGCGAGCGCACAAATTGTATGGGAAATTGTCCAAATGCTCTTTTTATCAATCAAGGATTCACTACTTAGGGCATGTCATCTCCGGCGAAGGTATCGTTGTGGATCCAGCCAAGGTCGAGGCTATTATGGAATGGCCTACGCCGATGAATGTCACGGAAGTGCGTAGCTTTATGGGTTTAGCAGGATACTATCGACAGTTTGTCGAGGGATTTTCAAAGATAGCAAATCCGATCACGGAATTTCAAAAGAAAGACAATAAGTTTGTTTGGATCGAGAAATGCGCGGAAGAATTTTGGAGGCTTAAAGAGTTGTTGACGACAACGTCGATACTAAAGGTCCCTGACATGGACATAGACTTCTTTGTATGCACAGACGCATCTAGGGAAGGCTTAGGCAGAGTCGTGATGCAAGACAGACGAGTGATTGCTTACATTTCGAGAAAACTGAGAAGGCACGAGGAGAACTACGCGACACATGATTTGGAGTTATTATCCATCGTATATGCCTTGAAGTTTTGGAGACACTACCTGGTTGGACGAAAATTTGAATTAAAGATTGACCATTGTGGACTACAACACATTTTTACGCAAAGTGACCTGAATGTGCGGCAACGACGTTGGTCGGAATCGCTTAGTGAGTACGACTTTGAGATTTCTTACATAAAGGGAACAGTGAACTGAGTGGTAGATGTTTTGAGCCAGAGACCACACATCCTCTCGATGTTGCCTCTTCAGATGAATCTACATGAAAAGATTCTCACTTTACAGTGTGACAATGACTGGTACAAAGAGGTCGAGGGTTTTATCGGACAAAACACAATGATGGTACCATGATATGAGGGATTTTCATTTGATAGCAATGGGTTATTGAGGTTTAAAAATTGGATTTACGTAGCACCAAACGACGAGTTGAGGATGTTGATCATGAGCGAGGCTCATAGAGCAGTTTACATGGCTCACCTGGAAGTCACGAAGATGAGAGAAGACCTTAAACCCTTATTCTTCTGGAAGGGAATGAAGGCCGAGATAGTCAACTATGTGGCCAGATGTCTGGAGTGCCAGCAGGTAAAGGCTGAACATAGACACCCAACAGGATTACTACAACTGTATGCCATTCCAGGAATCGAAATGGGAAGTTATTTCGATGGATTTTATTGTTGGATTGCCACTGACGGCAAGGAGACATGAATCGATTTTTGTAGTAGTAGACACTCTGACGAAGAGTGCTCACTTTATTCTTGTGCATACGACGTATCAGGCACCTGACATAGCTAGAGTTTTCATCAGTGATATTGTGAGGCTGCATGGCATGCCTAAAAAGATTATATCCGATTGAAGATCGATGTTTACTGGATGATTTTGGACGAGTTTCCAAGAGGCCTTGGGAACCCAACTTAACTTTAGTACTGCGTATCACCCAGAGAATGACGGACAGACCAAACAAACGAACCAAACCTTGGAGGACATGTTGCACATGTACGTGATGGACCAACAAAAGCGTTGGGAGGAATTCTTGCCACTAGTGGAGTTCGCTTACAACACCAATTACCAGAGCACCATTAAGATGGAGCCTTTCAAGTTTCTTTACGGGTGACCGTGTCGGATGCCCTTGAGTTGGGATCGACTTGAGGATAGGGTCCTGGTGGGACCAGAAGCGATCCAAGAAATGGAAGAGAAAATGAAAACCATAAGACAAAGGATTAAAGAATCGCAGGATCGACAGAAGAGTTATGCCGATGCGCACTGAGTGAACCGTAGTTACGAGGTCGGCGATCATGTCTTCTTGTGGGTTAAACCGCATAAGAGTTCGATTAAGTTTGGGAAGGGAGATAAAATCTCTCCTAGGTTCGTGGGACCTTTCAAGATTGTGGAGAGAAAGGGGCCCATGGCCTATTGACTAGCCTTGCCTAATTCCTTGAGGCGTATGCACGATGTTTTTCATGTATCTGTTTTGAGACATTACATTAGTGATCCTACACATGTGATTGACATGAGTTCCTTGCAGGTATAGGATGAGGCAGCACTCACGGCTGAGCCGATCCGCATCTTAGATCATTGCGTTAAACAGTTACAATGTAAAACGGTAGATCAGGTCAAGGTCCAGTGGGACAATTATAGTCCACACTCGACGACCTGGGAGGACGCATATGATATGCGCCAACGGTTTCCATTTTTGTTTGATAGATAGACTTATGATACTATGATATGCTTATTTTGGCATTTATACTATGAAACTTCGGGATGAAGTTTAGACCAAGAGGGGGTGTATGTAACATCCCGCTTTGGCGCACTGAGAAAAATTATTCTTTGAGGACACTTTCTCACAAGTGATCCGGATTATTATGATATTAAAACATTTGTCCTTGATTATGATGCGTTATGATAGATGACATGATGTTTTACTGCATTGACATAGACAGGTGCTATTGACTCGGTTTTACTGAGTGTGTAGGGTTTTGGACCTTGAGGATGCAGAGGCATCGACAGAACCCTTGGACTCCGAATCTCGTCAGGGAGTGTGCTATTGGGGTTTGATTGTTTTACTGTGATTTTAGTACATTTGATTAGATGATATGATGTGGACACGTCTGACAGGATTGTTGATGATGTAGGCTGATGATAGCTTGCTGACCAGACTCACATATGGAGTAAAGGGGCCACACACACGACTACCAGAGAGGTTGAGGGAGAGGTGTGGATAGCAAACCTGCCACAACCTACTAGCACTTTCGCCGTGGCTCGAACTGTAGGTTAACGATTACCTAGTTCGAGAGGACCCACGATGCCGTGAGGGCAGATTGCGACAATCGCTCATGATGATTCTAAGGGGTGCACAATAAGGTGGGGGCCTTATTCCTTAGAAGCCCCTAGTCTCCCACAAGTTCACCTGGTGGAGTATTGACTGCAGGGGTTATTGATGTCCACCAATCAGTCAAGAAGCGAGTGGCACCCTTGAAGCACATGGTGCATCCTGAAGGGCACGTCACGCAAAAGAAACAAAAGAGGCGAATGACACCTTTGGAGCACGTAGTGCATCCTGAAGGGAACGTCGCGTTGAGGATGATAAATGAATGAACCTAGATGGCCCTAAGACAATTAACACCTTAAGAAATTTTAAAACAACTCCCCTAATTAAATGTCGCCCATTTCAGAATCTAAGTTCCAAGTCAAAAACTTCCCTAGGGGTAAAATTTTGTCTATCCTTAAGAAAATAGCTCTATAAAGATAAAATGATAAAGTTTAAAATAAAATAACAAAACCACTTAAGCAATAATTGTGGACTTCATAAATTTTTGGGTAAAATGAAGAGAGTAAGAACTTAAATAAAATCTGTAAATATCAAAGGTAAAGAAGAAATTAATTATTTAACTTGTGAAAGTGTAAAAAGATATTAAATTAATAATAAAAAGAAAAGAGGGTAAATTGCGCAACTGCCATTTTGGATCTAATAAAAAGGGGAAAGAAGGAATTATAAAATTTAGGAAACTAGGGAATGGAGGTAACATAATAAGGGAAAGAGGAGAACTTATGGTAAAAAGCGAGGTCAACTTAGTAAAGAATCTGCAATTAAGAACCTTCTAAATTGAATTAAATTAGCAACTTCATTTTTAAGGAAATTATTTAAAAATTGTAAGGGAATCTAGGGACACCTAGGAGTAGGAGTAACTCTAGGTGGGTGAGGGAAATGAGACAATTATTAATTTAAAGAAAATAATTATTGGAGGAAAGTGGGGGACGGATGACACTTGTACGAAAGAGAATTTTTGGAAGATTTTTATTAAAACTTAAAATTTAATGAGATTAGGGAAAGATTGGAAGTTCTAAAATTCTATAAAAGAGAGAAAGGAGAAGGAAGAAGGGGAATCAGCTGATAGCGTAACATTACGCTTCAGGATTAGTGACTTGACTGATTTACTTGTGGAGAGTTGGGATTTCCCAGCTTGGAGAGGAGTGGTATCTCAGCCTTGCGAGGCAAGCTAGGAGATAGACATACCATATGGATAGTGTGTGGCCTCTTTGCGGCTCGGGGGGATAAGGGGGAAGCAGAGTACCCCTAGCGTTGGCTGGGAGGTACCAGTGTAGTCTCGACGGTTGGCGAGCGAGAGTGGCACGGAGCACGCGGACGACACTCGGAGAAGGTGATCAGGCAATGATATGCTTTCCATTTTGCACGATAGAAGGTATTAGGACCCTGGCTCTCTCTTAATGTTATCAGCATTTGTATATTTGCTTGTGAGATGAAAATACTTGACTTAAATCTTCTTGGGTTCTCGTCGGTATGACTGGTTTTCTTTTTTTGTTCTTCGATGATTTTAATGGTGTGACGGATATAAAAATGTTTCTTCTTAACTCTGTTGTTGCAAGGCGGTATTGGATAAAAAGATTTTATGACCTCGGCGTTGCCAACCTTCCTTGGTTCTATGCGATCTCTAGCCGTGCCTTACGTTTTTGTTTGTCTGCATTTTTTTTGCTTGGAAGAGATGAATCTAACTCTGCGCTTGAAATCCTTATGGCCTTAGCCCTGTCTTCTACTACCAGCTTTTTATTTGGTATTCTGAGATGAAATTTTTATCTTCGATTGGTGTTGAATCTTGATGGTTGGAAGGGTTTTGTTCCATTTATTTACCTCTGCGTTATTATTTCATTTCCTAAAATTTTTCCCTCACCCGACCAATTGTGGGGTGTTTTCTTGGTTAGGGAAACGTATTTACCCAGCGCTGTGGTGTTGAACTCAGCATTTTTCCTTTTTGTAGACCGAAGTTCGATGGTGTGGGGGGATCTGGGAACTTGTTCCTGATCGGTGAAGTTAAATTCAACTTAGATCAGTGTTGATAAATTGATATAGTTGGGTTCCCACGCACAATGTCTGTTTACTATTTTAAACCATTTAATTCAAGATTTGGAATCATGTGAGGCATGGATCTTCGACTCTGGTCTGTAGATCTGACTTGTGCCTCGTGGAAGGTTTACAAAGGAACCTGGATTGGTGGATCGCGCGTGGATTCCCTGGGGTAGCATGAATTTCTCTTGCGTGCAGTAAAACCACCCTTGTGTCCTCTGTCATGGGTGTGGGTTACCCCTCTCACCTGTTTTAAACCGAACATTCCACCTTTAACTTCAATGCCTTGTCGAAAATTGGAGTTGGAATAGTGTATTGCTGTCAAGCATGCATTAAACTCTGTTGAAAGGCAACTGACCACTATTACAGTCTATTAATAACCGAATCTGACAGCAAATGCTACGGTTCAATATGGACAGCAAGAATTGGAGTTCAAGTTAAAATTTTTCTCAATATTCAAGGAATAATTCCATGTCTGTGAATGACAAGTTAACGCCCGGGCTGGCCGAGATGTTTTTCTAAATTCGCTTCAGTGAATGGACCTTTAATAATCCCCGATTTCCAGTTTTTGACCAGCATATTCAGAATTGGTGTTTGGACCCTTTCAGATCTGTTCTTAGGAGGCTGTTTGCAGTCCTTCTGCCTGTGTCTGCCTACTTAATTAAGGAGACTATCCTTAGCTGGAACCCACAACATGATCCTGAAGTCCTTCTTTTGGTTTCCATAATTCTTTTATAGTGCTTCAAACCTTCTTGCCTGCAGAATAGTACAGATTTTAGTTGAGAGTGAAATCATTGGCATGGGTCTCTTAGTGTGTTTAATTTATTTATATTTTAGCAGAAGGAATACACTCCGTTAAGCCCGAGTTTAGTAATAGCAACATTATGATATTAGTTGTACTATGGTATGGAAGTTATTCCAACACTTCAGAAGTTCATTCCAGCACTTCAGCTAGACAACCTGTTGGCCATCTATTGTTATTAATGTTTGACTACAACTTTTCACTCCTTTAATTTAAATGATTGACACATTTTGGTCATAGCTAAGTTAGTGATTAAATTCGACATGCCAAAATAGATTGCTACTAATTACCTTAAGGTTATTTTCTGGGGGAAACATGTGTGGTTAAGTGAATAATTATGATGGTACATTGCTTTTAGTAAAGTCAACTGTTGGGATCAATATGTACTTCATATATCTAATAATGATTTAGTGTATAGAGGAGATGCTTTGGAATGCTTATGTTTGGGGTGTATCATCAATTATTCAACATTTAAACCCTTAACCTCAAACTATCCTTAAGACTTGTCTCCTTAAGTGCTTTGTTATACTAACAAATTGGGAAGGTAAAGAAATCTTGGTGTTATTCTTGATAAGTTAACAAGTGACCCTTAGGAGATATTTTCATGTTGGACATTGGATAATATTTCTTTATTTTGTGAGTATTAAGTTATCTACATTGATGGTAGCATATAAATAAACAAATGTAATTGACACATATTTAATTAAATGTTACTTAATGGAATTACACTATAGATATATTGACATTTAGTAAGTATAGAATTGATACATACAAGACACTTCTTTACTTGTAGCGTTAATTGAGATTTCGTCATGATAAAATAAATGGTTCTAAAATGTTGGCTTTAGGACTGCAAGTATAATGATCTAGAATGATTAAACTTTTCCCCTCTCATTGTAAACTTGATTACTCTATGATGAGATCGATGATCGTAGACTCTGTTGATTTAGCTAGATGCATGATTGATTGTGATTGGTTGGTAAATCGGATTTCTTGATCCTTGTAGATAGAATGGTTGATTAAATTGTGTTCTAATGCGCTAAACAAAATTGATGTTGATGGATTGAGCCATAATATTAATGTGCGGTTAATTACAGTTAATGTATGATGGTTAGAAGTAAAGAATGCTCTCACCCATGGTTAATGGAGTTTAGGTTGATAGAACGAATCTTAGTTGATCGTTGATGTTGGTGAATTTAGCATTTTTAGTTTCGGTCTTGTTTGTGATTGGGGATGTAGACACCTCCTTGTTCCTCAAAACAGTCACTAGCCCTGAGACCTTAAATGGTTAAAATCGATGGGAACCTAGGCTTGAGCGTTGCTTATGTGTCTTGGAGGTCCTAACCATTGCAGGATAGGACGGGTGGGTAGTCAGACTTGTTTGTTGTCAGTTGATTGTTGTTCCTTGCTTCCAGATGCTGGATGTGTGTCTTAGGTCGTTATGTGTTGGTCATTGTTGCATGCGTCATGTTCGTTGTCATGATGCAATGCAGAGAAAAATGTCTTTGTCACCCTTGTAACACACGTGCACACACAATTTTTTTTTCCCACTTTTTATACGAGGTTGGTCGTCGTAATGAGGAGGTTCATTACAATAAAGAGATTTCTTGAGGTGAAAAACAAGGCTAGAGTCATTCTGGACATAGCTAGGAGGTTGTTCCATGTAGATTTCTTCTTGCAAATCCTCGTGCAAGAAAGCAGATTTAACATCCATCTGATGGACCTCCCATTTATGTGAGGCAACAAGGGAAAGAACAAGGTGGATGGAATTCATTTTTGCTACAGGGGCAAAGGTTTCATTATAGTCAATTCCTTCAACTTGGGAAAATCCTTTGGCAACTAAAAATAATGAGGCATATGGAATTCATTTTTTCTATGTGGGAAAATGTTTCATTGTATTCAATCCCTTCAACTTGGGAAATCCTTTGGCAACTAACTCAGCCTTGTGGCTCTTTCAACACTTCCATTTGATGTATACTCTATTTTTGTAGACCCCTTTGCATCTAACAAGTTTCCTCTCCTTTGAAGAGGTACAAGATCCCAAGTATCGCTTTCCATTAAAGAACGACATACTCTTCATTCATTGTTGTGTCCCAATCTAAATCGCCCAAAGCTTCTACAAATGTGTTTGGATTATGAGTTTCTGAAACTTGAGCCAAAAAGAGAAGAGGCTCACTAGAAACGTGAACGTGTTCGACGCTGATCCAAGGGATCACCGGCAAGATCACTCCACCGCTTCTCATGTTGAACGGACCCTAGGAAGCTAAGGAGCTTGGTACGGCTTCTATGTCTGGATATCCGGAGGAAGGTGAGCAGTTGGAGGGGGATTTTCATCCTCACTGCCATCATCTCAAGAAGAAACCAGAATATAACAAGGGACAAAGATCGCCGAAGATGTATTTTAGGGAAAATAAGAAGGTACAATCACAATTAGGGCTCTCACAGGCTGTAAGAGTTTTTCATCAGATTTAACATCTCTCTAATAATGATTTCATTACAATGTGATTGAAGAAGTCTGTAACCTTTGACATCTTCAGAATAACCAACAAATATACACTTCTCACTTTTAGGCTGCAATGCTTTCCTTTTCTCATCAGGAATGTGAGCCCATGCTATACTGCTAAATACACGAAAGTGACTTACATCTGGTTTAATTGTAGTCCAATCTTCTTCTGGTGTTACATTTTTAAGAGCCTTTGTGGGAGTGCGATTTACTATGTAATTTTCACAGTTGATGGCTTCCACCCAATACTTTAGACTTAATCCCTTAGATTGGATCATACAATTAGTCATTTCTTTTAATGTGCAGTTCTTTCTCTCAGCAACACCATTTTGTTGTGGTGTATATGGAACAGTGTGTTGCATTTGGATTCCCTGTGTAGTGCAGTAGCTTGTAAAATTATTGTTTACATATTCACCTCCATTATCTGTTCTTAACCTTTGAATTTGATGTCCATATTGCTTTTCTACAAGGGCCTTGTAGGCCAAAAACTTGTCAACAACTTCACTCTTGAGTTTTAAGAAGTAAACCCAAGTAGTACGTCTGGAAAAGTCATCAATGAAAGTCAAGAAATACTTGCACCCAGAAAAAGAAGGAGAAGAAAGTGGACCACACAAATCACTATGAACAAGCTGCAAAGGACCCGAGGCATGCGAAGAGGCACGTTTTTCAAAATGTCCCGATGATGTTTGCTGAGAACACAACCAACACAAACACCATCTCTGCATGAAACAAAAGGAAGACTAGTCACCATCTGTTGATTACATAGTTGTTGTAATGAACGATAGTTTAGATGACCAAACCGCTCATGCCAAAGTTTGCTCAAGTCATTGCTATGAGCAACAAAAAACGATGAAAAAGCTAATGACCCAAAGTTGTCAAACTTGTACAACCTAGTAATATCATCAGCAATTCCAATTGCAAGAACATGCTTAGGATCTTTTAGATTCTTGATTACAACTTGGTGAGGTGAAAAATCGATGGTTTTACCTTCACCTGAATGAGTGATTTGTTATATTGATAGAAGGTTACAAGAAAGACTTGGAACGCATAATACATCATTGAAATGACCATTATCTACTTGAATTGTTCCAGATCCTACAAAACTAAGAGATCTATCATCACCAACAAATATTTTCTTGGTGTTACAGTCATTTAGAGCAAAAAATATGTCTTTATCCTTAGCCATATGATAAGATGCTCTTGAATCAATAAGCCACTCATCATCAGAAGTAGTAGTAGTAGAATTTGAATTGAAGGAGAAACCAGAAGCAGAAAGTGCATGTCCGTGAGAAGAATAAGTAGAATCAATACTGATATTGTGCTTCTTCATCACTACTTCTAATGCTGCCATCTTCTTGAAACATTTGGACTCATCATGACCATCTTTATCACAAAAGTTGCAATGTCTGTTAGTATTCTTACTTTTATATTTTTCTCCTTTGTCACCAGTAGGATTTGAAGCTGTCTGAGCAGGTTTGGGACCCTTATGTTGTTTGTTGTTGTAGCGAGGATGTTGCTTCTTGGGATACTTGGGTTTATCTTTCTGCTGGGCAACTAAGGCTTTGTTGGAGGGACCTGCAGTGTTGATCACTCCAAATTGTACAAGCTTATCTTCCTCTCGAATCAAAGAAGCACAAAAGGACTCAATACTAGGTTTTTCATAAGCTTCTTCCCCTAGAGCCTCTCTCATGGCATAAAAGGTAGATACAAACACAAAATATGCACTACCTAGCTTAGAAAGAATAAGATAGATGCAACTCTCTTCCTCCATCTTTATATTACATTCTTCACATAAAATTCTGAGTGTTTTAAACCTAGATAGATAGTTTCCAAGGCAAGAAAAATCATTTGGACTCAAGGTCAGTATTTGATTTTCTAATGGTTGTGCTCGAATAATATTGAGTTTACCAAACACAGATTCAATCGTGTCCCAAGCTTCTTTGGGGTCATCAATATCTTGAAGGTGGTACCTAAGTCAGGAGAGATGGAAATTTCGATTATTCCACGTGCTTCATCATTCCTATTATCCCACTTGGATTTCTTATCAACATCAGTGGGTGCTTTTTTCTTTCCCAATGTAATCTAGTACAAGCCTTTACTTCTTAATAAATTTTTCATATGAGATTTCCATTGGAAGTAGTTGTTGCTGGTAAGCAAGACAGTACTTGTAGAAGCCATATTAAATATGCAGATAATGTGGATTTAAAAACTGAAACTGATGATTTGGATGGAAAGAAATCGAAAAGTTATGTGGTTTTAAAAAAAACAGCACTGAAAATGGACTTCTGATGTTAGAGTTATGCCCTTTTTAAAAAAGGCACAATCAGTAACCAAATGACCACGTGATTGTGTAAGTTGCTTTATGAAGTGACCCACTTTTATAAAGAGAAGTCGAGATCACTTTTACAATGAAGTTACTTTATAACAGAAAAGTTGCATGCAAAATAAATAACTCTAAAATAAAATATTAAAGCTACTTATAGTGATTCACTTTTATATTTGAAGTGAAATGCACTTTACAATTTTAGCATGAACTTTTTCAAAAAAGGTAACAAAAGAGAGACTTGAACTCAAGACCTCTTACTTAATAAGGCAACTTTTAACCAAATGATCTAGCAAAACATATTGTAATGTTCAGAAGGAGGATTGAGGGTGTTGTTGTTGTTTTTGTTGTGGAAGACGACCTTAGAGAGCTTGCTAAAAAAAACTCTTTTCACACAAGAAAAAAATTTCGCTTCTCGATGACAACAAGGGTTAGATCTCGGTTAGCTTACCCGGAAGATGCACCTTTTCCTATCTGTTTCTAATTTTTCAAGATTGCATAGGGCACGGGGAAAAAGAGCATACACAGATATAAAAGAGTAGCAACCTGGAAATAAATAAAACAAAACCAAAATACTACTCTGCAAAAATTTAAAAAAATGCGTATTTAAGCTTTATACCTCTAGATTTGACTGTAATGGCTGTATCTTGGGCAAACAAAAACCTTTTCGAGTGACACGAAAAGTGTTCCTGACTAAAACGAGTGCTCCAGACACAATGGAACAGTCCTCTCAGCCCAAAAATGTGCAAAAATGAAATAAAGTGGAGATGAGGCAACTCAGCTTCACGATCTCGATCTACAACAGGAGCGGGTCTTCAAACAGGATCTGATACCATGTTCGACAACACAGGTATTCCAATAGAGGATGAACACCTTCAGTAACCACTCACATAACCAGATCAAAGATCAACACACCGATGTTTTCACGTGGTAAAACCCCTATGGGGAAACATCCATGGCCCCAGCCAACGCGACCACTTGGAGCAGCTTATTAATGCAAAGAAAAAGATTACAGAGAGATTTTACAAGAGATTTTCTCACAATCTATCATCGAAAAATGACCCTCCATGCTCTTTAAATAGAGATCATGGACCAATCAGGTGTTAAGCCATGGATCAATGTCTGTTAAGATCGAGGAGAGTATGAACCGTCAGATCACTCTATGTCAGGAACATATCGTGAACGTCAGGTTTCCTAACTACAAATGCATACTAAAAAAACACACTAGAAAACACACTTTTACCGAACGACACAATAGACCAAGTAGATCTTACTAACTCCTAAGTGCCTAAATATTCTAACAAAGTGTGAGTACTTCAAAGACAATCTTGGCATGATGCAGAATGTCCACCCTCATTGAGAGGGAGGCGTGTCATTTCTCCTCCTCCCGGATAACCCTTATGGCCAAGGGTTCCCTAGATCAGTCATGTGAGGTGACTGAGGGGGTAATGCACTGCTGGACCTGATGAGAGAAGAAACATCACATGCATAGTTGTGAGGACTATGGGAGAACTTCGTGCTACTATATGAGACTATAACTATGGCTGATCATATTGTAGTAACTGTGTGCTACTAGTTGATTGTTGCATAGTTATAGAGACATCGACTATGACTATGGCTGATGGCATTGTAGTAGCTGTGTGATAATAGTTGATTGTTGCATAGTTACAGATTGTGACTATGGATGATGGCATGGTAGTAGCTGTGTGATACTAGTTGATTGCTACATAGTCATAGGGATTGCAGACTATGATTATGGATGATGGAATGGTAGTAGTTGTGTGCTACTATTTGATTGCTGCATAATCATAGAGACTGTTGAACTGCATGGTGGTATCTTATGTAGCTACCAGTTGATTGTAGGAGAGAGACATTGTGTCTTTGGACAATAACTGTGTGCTACTTGGAGTGGTTGTGTACCAATGGATAGTAGTTTTGTACTACTATGGATCGACACAGTCATGTTCTACTGGATGGCATTGTAGTAGTTATGCACTACTAGATGATTTCCATGGAGACTACCAGTTCACATTAGGATTAAATATGTGCTACTTGATTTCAGAGATTGTGACAAATTATTTGAGCTACCGATGACATTGTGGTAGTTGTGTGCTACCAGCTGATTGCAGAGTAGTCATTGGACTACTAGATGAAGACATCGTGAAAGATACCTCCCTAGCTAAGAGGGAGTGTTGATGTTTTGGTAGCTGTGGGAGGTACTTTCCATCCTATATGACCTTTCTTAGATGAGAAGTCATATGTGGAAATACCCTAGAAGAGAAGTCAACCTAGAAGAATAAAGAACAAATAAGTGACACCTTCCCAGAAGAGAAGTCAGCCCAGTAAAGAGGACATGAAGACTATAAATAGGAGGTGCATTAAATCATTTGGACACACTCATTCTCACTCTCTCATATACAAAGAAGTAAGGAGAAGAGGAAGGGTGACTCAACAACTGCAATGACATAGATTCTTCTTGTTCAGTATTTCTAGTATTTCTCTCTTGTGCGCTACTCTTGGAAAAGGTGTGCTACCTTAGTATTGTGATTCCCTTGAGGTAGCCTTTATGCTAGGTTTAATCTTTTGGTTCATGATTGGAATTCATTTGTGAATGAAATCTATCTAAGAAAGGTTGTTGGGTTTTTCCCCCATTTGGGGTTTTCCCAGGATAAATCTCTTGTGTTCTTTTGTTTCTTTTTTATGCTGCTATTTCTCAGTACATGATATATAAGTTAATGGTAAAGAAGTAATAGAACACTGGTAACTCTAATTCTCCATAAATAAAGAAAATCTAACACTTTAATCTTAAGTCTGTGACCTCCCCTCGAACCTCAAAGATAAGCTTCACCCGGTCCTCTGCCATGCAAAATTCCTTGGACTCTGGACGTGAATGGTCATCCACCAGTGGTGTCCTTAGAGGTTGAAAGGGAGGCCTACTCTCCACCAAGAGTGGGACCCCTCTTGTGAGACTGAATTGAGCTTCAATGCTTCCAATGGATACATTATCTTCATCCAACCACTCCACCCAACATCCACAAACCAAAACATCCTCTGAATCGGCCAACACGAATGACCTAGCCAACCTAGAATCTGGTTCTCCACGCCTCTCAACACCATGTACTGGTAGAATAATTTCAACCTTATTCATCTCCTTAGCTGAAGGGGGCTAGCCAATATGCTGCAAACTCGTCCTCCAGCGAGACCCTCGACCTCGACGTACATGGCCCCGTTCCTTGACTTGCGACATAGAGAGAGGAATGGTGCCAATGCCACTAGTTAGGGAGACCTTCAAAAAAGCCAAAATAAGATGATATTAGAGGGTGAGAAAATATTTTTGAACTTCTCTTTAGAAATTCCCCTCATCATATCAATACCACCAACTCTCATTCATAGGGCAATCAAATTAACTTTGCAATAAGTTCCCCTCTCGCTGGCGGTACCTTGATGGAGTGCTATGGTTTGTCTCACATGCACAAATAACTAGATCGCCTTAATGCTCCTACCTCTATGATTGTGGGTATAGTTGTCCACACGTCTGCCTTGATAATGGAGCTGTCAGGTGGAAAGGCATGATTTCACCTTTCCGTCCCTCATTAACTGTGGCATAGCACCCCATCTGGGGATATTCTATTGTTAATTTAATAAAAGGAAAATACTTAATTTAATATGATATATGTACCATTTTGCAAATTATTTTACTTACAAAGGATGTTATGTTACATGTTGGCCCAAATGTTATTATACATTAAATGGTATAATTCTAGTTTTCTTTTTTAATTGGACATATGAAGAATGACTACACATGTTAAACTACTGTTATATGTGAAACTAGGTTTTTAATACTTAATATGAAATTTGAAATGCAAATTTACAATTGATTATGCTACTTAAAATAATTGTGAATATATTGGAGATGCAAAAATATTTAAAGTTGAATAGCATGCATATTTTCAACTAATAAAATAAAAATAATGAAAAAATGATTAAAAATGAGAAATGCACCTCATCAAGCTATTGGAAAATGTACCATTTTGATGTA